>BROG01000090.1:650000-830000 GCA_030159075.1 Atrina japonica | reverse complement strand
TCTAATCGTCTTTCATCTCTTTCAATAATTCTCCATGTCTCACATCATATAGAAGTACTGATACTACGTTGCTCTTGAGAATTTTCACTTGAGTTTTCCTTCCCACCTGGCTGTTCTTCTGGTATTGAGCTTTTTGAAGGATGGTATTGCAAACCATATTTTGGAGTGTCCTATAAATATCTAGTGATTGGCTATCAGGATACTTATTTCGTCAAACACCACTCTGATTCTACACATAATATATACTGAAGTTGATATAAAAAACATGCTGGAATTTCTAATAGACAATATATTTATAATGTTCGGAGACGTGGTCTTTCAACAAACTGTCGGCATTCCCATGGGAACCAATTGTGCTCACTTATTGGCCGACCTGTTCCTTTATTCATACGAAGCAGACTTCATTCAGAAACTACTGAATCAAAAGAAGAAAAAGTTAGCGGTGCCCTTCAATTTGACATTTAGATATATCGATGACGTTTTGTCAATTAATAATGACAATTTTCATACATATGTCAATGCGATATATCCCAGCGAACTAGAAATTTAAAGATACAACAGAATCAAGCACACACGCTTCATACTTAGACATTTTACTTAATATAAACACAGACGGGAAATTAGCAACTAAGCTATACGGTAAACGCGACGATTTCGGCTTTCCCATCGTAAATTTTCCACATTTAAGTAGTAATTATCCCTCAGTCACCCGCATATGCAGTTTATATTTCACAAATGATCCGATATGCCAGGGCGTGCACAACATATCATATACAGAGTGACAAATTATTGACACAGGGATATCGAAAAACCGCGTTTTAATGTCAACGTTCCGCAAATTTTACGGTCGGAGTCTTGTTTGCGACTACTCTGTTTCACTAAGTGGTTGAGTTGCCTTTTCGTTGGCGGTTGTTTAGACGTCTGTACCAATTGTGACGAGGATACACTCCTCACTTTCATTGGACTTGACTGTGGACTCACGGCGGGTGTGACCGGTCTACAGGGGGCTTACTCCTCCATGGCACCTGATCCCACCTCTTGGTTTCCAGAGGTTCGTGTTTGTCCATTTTTACCGGATTTGTATCTATGTCCTGGACATTCTATTGATTTATACTTTGGTATCTGAAATTTTTATATTCTTTCCATGTCTTGAAACACCCACAGTTGTTGTTCTTTCCATTAGGTAAGTACTTACTTAACATGTGTAACTCTACCCTTGTGGAGTGCCACGGTGTCCCTTTTATGTCTTTGGGTCAAACAATTTATTTTCAAAGTCACAGAATTTGAAATACCGTTTTCAGCCTCGAAAATGCTGTTCTACATTCCATTTTCTAATTTTACCTATAATGAACATGTAAACTTGGTTAGGTTTTGTTAGGAAAGATTTGACTATATATCTACAGAGTTATAGTATTGGTTGCTCAATAATATACTTTCGTAATATATATGTATTTCACATTCATGATATATTTCAAGGTGGTCAATCTCTCGAAAATTCTTTACGCTATAAAGTTCCATTGAGTGCTGGAAATATTCTTCCTTTTTAATCTATCGTTAATATGTGTTATGGTTTCAAGATGATGAACATTAACGCAGATAGTTCTATCATGGTATAATTTCACTACACATTTTATCTGCATACACGTGTTGAGGTCTGAGGACGAATTTCCTGCAGATAAACTAGTTTCGGTTTTGGTTTATGGTTTCCAACTAGTATGTAAACCGGTTATGAAACAAAAACTGGTTTCCTATGGCTAAACAAATAAATGATTTAAACAACCAAAATTGGGCACAGAAAGAAGTAAACAGTCGCTCTTTTATATGGGATGTAAAAATAAAGGGAAAAGTAATGCCAATTATAGAAAGATTCGATTGTTATATTCATTAACCCTGATTATCATGTTTCCACTTTTTGAATTGCTGGGGTTTAATATGCTAAAAAGTAAAATTCACTCGATGGTAATGTCCATGTTGAATAAAACGTAAAAACATGATAAACAAAATGACATTCGATAGGTAATCAATTTGGAGGCTGAATTCAATAACATTGTAAAACGTCCCTCTGTCATTATGAATACATATTTACTGTCCAAGTACATAAAGTGTCCAGAGGCCACATAAAAGGTATCCGATACTACTACTGGTCCATGTTGTCGCCGCCATATTGTTGTAGCAACAAACTTGCATAAACCTACTTAACTATCCCAGGAGGTAGTTTGAATGGTTTGATAATTTAGTTTGGATTTACTAGGATAAAACAAATGAAAAACCAGTTTACCGGTTTATGTAACAAATGGAAAGTTTACCAAACTGGTTCAAAACTAAAACCAGTTTCCGTAGAACAAATTCTCCCTAAATATCATCGCTAGTCTTTTGGATGAGAATGGTAAGGCGTGGAAGATAAATGGACATTTAGTTCATTGACATCAGTTCATAGCACGGATTGAAATATATGCCCCCGTAGATGTAAAACACATTAACACGTAAACAATGTAAATTACATTGCTTTACATATTCAGTACGTCAAATCTCTTTTAGATATATTAAATCAGTTTAGTTTTTTATGTCTCTTTGTTACATTTTTGTGCACTTTTTGTAACATATTTCATTTTAGACCTTTTTATCGCATAGTCTTTTATTCTTTATTTCTAAGTTTGAGTAATGTTATAAAGGACTATGTAAATTGTTATACATCTGAATGACATTCTAATCTGATTTACGGTGATCTCGTATTGTTTTCTCTGACACAATCTGAGAATCATAACAGATCAAAGTCTTCGAAATAAACTAATCCTCTTTGAACTGATTGAATGAGGAAATATTGCTAAGCATCCGGTTCTTTGGTCCGATGCAGTCTACAAAACTTTTTAGATTTTCAAACCCGTCGTAAAAGTGCAACTTTCAAGAATGTTACTCGTTATCTTGGAAATCAAGTTTGGGGGCAAATAAAGTCCGGAACTCCAATTAACTGATGAATATAGAAATAGAAGTTATTGATATTGTCAGCTGTGGTGTAGATGAATGAAACCGGTAGCACGTTTATATGATTTATAGGATTTGAATAAAGGAAATACACGACGTGTGTTCAATACATTGTAAAAATATCCAGCATTACATACATGGAGATGTACAAAGACTCCCGGATACATATACCGGAACTGGTACAGTATGCATAAGGGAAATCAAAGTGAACGATCGAGTATTTTGCTGCAGTATATGAAAACTCGAATGAATGTTTTTATTTATGTATTTTATAGTGCGCGAAAAGGTTTGCTGAACTTTGTGCTTACCGTGGTTATAATTGTATGTTTATTCACAAATGTCTATATATTAGCATTTAGAGTAATACTGCATAGGTGAGAGAGAGAGAGAGAGAGAGAGAGAGAGAGAGATTTTGAGAGAGATTTTGTTGATTTACTTGGTTTATCTACGACGGCAATTGACGTTTAATAACCTCAATCAATGAATCGATACATTGGTGGTAATCTCATGAATACAATTAGTATTTTGAAATCTATCCGTTTACCTCTGTATTGGTGATTATTTATGGTACCTGATGCATAAAATGCTATGTAATATATCACAGGCAGCACTATTTCATATTATAAAGATCGAAATAAACATAGATATTATTATAAACTTGAAAAATTAGTAAATTGGTTGTAGTCACAAAACATCTGATGAATTTGAAGGTGTAATTTTTCACAGAATTTCACTGAAAATATAAGTGATTGCATTTTGGAAGAAACTAAAATCGCCCATGTAGAATCACCGTCTAAGACGTGTTGTATGTTTCACATACGGATAGTATTTCCACATTAAGTAGTATTATCCCAATATTACATGTATATAGATGTAGTAATTTTGTCTCGTAAAAGACCCAATATGTTACAAAGTGCTGAATGTATTAATATATAGAGGTAAACTTCTTAGTAACAAATTGTTGTCAACACGATATCAGAAGTCAGGTGATTAGTATTTTTTCTCAAATTGTACGGTTTATATAAATATTCTGTTTGCAATTACCATCTTTAGGTAATAAAAACTGAAATACTTACTTGATAGTTATTAATGAATGTGACCAAGATTTGTACGAAATTTATCTGAAATCGATTTGACATCGTACTTACGGCATGTTTGATCAGTCAGCAAAAACAGGACCTGATCCAACTTCTGGATTTGGCATCGTACTCACGCGTATGTTTAAGCTGAAATCGATGAATTGACAGAAGCATCTGATACTTGGATTTGGCATTGTACACGATCCCACATAAACAAGGAAAATCCTGAGACTCCCAAAAGTTAAGATTTTGACCATCGTACTCACGGCGTCGTGACATATGTCCCAAATACTTGACTTCGATGTTTGCAGAAGCAGGACATACACTGGGACACATGTACCGGACTGAATTTTCGTATTGTTAATGATTTGAACAAAACAAGCAACGTACATCGTTTCAAAGCCTTCTTAAGTCTACATGCCGTGTGTAGAATAGCCGTTTCGTCGTCAGATGAGCGTAAATAAAATGGATCCTTACTAAGACTTCCAGCTTCCAGTCGATCTTTGGCCTTACGTTTCGTTGGACAAATTTTAATCACCCAGGGATTCCTGAATTCGGGGATTTTGATCAGAGTCATTATTATGTGTGAATAGCATTCGGCAGAAGCACTGTACAAGGAACCATACCTGTTCTATTCCACTAAACCTCTGGATTTGGAAATTCACAAAAATAATTAAATATTTGTGAACACATTCTTCAGAAATATTTTTAAAATATTCATCTACCAACAAAAATATGATTATTGGATTATTTAATATTTGAATAAATGATCTAACCACTTCTAGGCTTGGCAGAGCGCGCGGAGCAAGAGAACCATTTTTCTACTTTTGATAGAAACAAATTAAAGGAATTTTGTCAATCCTGTGAATCCCCCTTTGGACAATGACAATAAAATTTAATTGTTGAAATTATGAATAATAATTCCCAGCTCCATGAGTGCCATTTGAATTTAACTGATGACGTTCAGAATGCTGGCTTCTGATTTGGTCAATTCAAAAACGTCATCTTGATTCTGAGTGTCATAAAAGTGCGTCATACCGGAAAAGGTCATGTTGTCATCGAAAGGGAGCTTGGACCATGGGGGGCGGCCATTTTGGTTAAAGCCAATGAGCCTTCTTAAGGTTGGGGTGGAAGTCACAAGAGGTCACGTTTCACGAGAAGTCGGGGTAAGAGAGAGAACAGTTTTGAGCGAGTGTAAGAGTCCAGTCAGGGGGCAGTGGTAAATAGAACCGAAACTTTGGGGTTTTCCAGGTTTGTGTCTAGTTGGACATATGTAGGCCCCGTCACTGTTATCGAGAGTTTGGTTGTCCCGAGAAGCTGTAGGCCGAGCTTCAAGCTTGTACTCTAAGACTTCGATGGGGTCTTTAAGGTCTAGAGTTGAACACATTGATTAGATATGGGGTATTTCCCTTACATAATTAAGTGATAAGTGTTGAAAATTTATGCTAGTTACCTAATTTTTCTGAGATATTGTTTGTTACATGTTTCATATAAACACTAAAAGCAAATTCCAACTATCTGGTAGTGGTTTTCTGACATACAAATGACTCAGAGGTCTAACTGAACACTAGTCATGTGACCTTTTTTGGACTAAAGCCCTATCTTTACTCACCGTTTTCTGACGATGTTGACTCTTCGAGCTTTATTGCAAATGAGCTTCAGATAACTGTAAACAAATGTTTTTTTTTGGTGCATGGAAAATAAAAACAAGCCACCCTACAGAGTGGATTTTTCTTATGGTTAAAACAATGATCTTGGTCACAGGGCTGAACTGACTATCACGTTTTCACTAATGAAGTGAAAGCCTTCCGTCTTAGTTTCTCAATGTGTTTTTACACCCTACTTGTACCTTTGTGCCGTGTCGCAACTATGTTTACACTATAGGTGTACACCTTATACCCAGATAAAATGTAATTTTTGTTTTTATAATTTTCCCCATGAAAAAAGGAAATCTCGCAGAGGGTTAGGGGTTTTGTACAATATTGAAAGGCCGGGGTGCCAGTTCCATTCACGTATCCCAAAGCGGTCTGTTTCTTTGTGTTGTAGTACTCTCCAAAGATGATCGTAAATAGGAATGCTGGAAAATGTAAATCCTTACCGTGTCTAGAGCCTCGTCAAAGTAGTGAAAACAATTGTAAGCTTTTGACTCGGATGATCAATCTCACAGCCGTAACATTGAGTGTTGGCTACAGCTTGTTTAAAAACCAGTCGTATCAATGGATTGACTGTGATCGCTCATGTTGTAGTTAGACCTTACGCAAAAAATTCATCTGGTTTCAAGTCTTTGGAGTGCGTGACATCCCATCTATGTTAATCATGTCCACGGGGCCCAGGGATTTTGGATTCACTGACATCTTCTGTAAAGGTTTCTAATACGCATAAAGCGGTTGTCGTAAAAAATCTCATCATCAGAGTCATCCCTATATGTGCATGCTAAGTATTCCAAAGGAGTACATCGTACTGATGTTTCATTTTTTGCTTAAAGAACAGCAGATCATCCATAAAAAAATTAGGCTCTATGTCATACCCCATCACGTCATAGGATTCCCATTGACATTTCTTCTCTCTCTTTCACCTTTTTATTTCGTTCTATTTCTTTTCATCCACATGTTCAATTTCTGGCACACCCCCCACCTTTTCTTTCTACTTTATATTGTACAAGTCTATTCACTCAACATTTGATTACCAAACTAGAAGTAGTTCTTGAGGATTATCTAAGACTGTACAATCATACCAAAAAAGAAAATACGTCTTACTACGGTATTAACGTCAGCTTTTGTCCTAAACGGTGTTGTTCTATACTTGTCGTACTGACAGGACTACACAGGTATATATTGCTCCTCATCTTGGTAAAGGACATAGGTTGAGGACTTAACGATTGAAATAAAATAAGGACACCTCGATGGGGAAATTCCACAAACTTTGGTGCGTGGGTGTTGATAATTATAAATCATCGATCTGTTTCATAAACTGAACACAGGATAGTGGAGGTACATCAAAAATTCAGGCAGTTGGATGACCTTAATGAATATCTCATCTACTGTATTAACGATAAATGAAAAAGGTAGATATGATGGGGTATACTCCGCCGGAAGGTCCTACATAAGGGTCTTTTATATTGAGTTTCTTTTTAAATGAACTTCTCTCTGTTTGTTGATTTTTACGTTATCAAATTTTCAATCTCACACTCTCTGCTAAACTTGAGCAAATTGAAACTCTGTTTTTTCAGTGTTAAAACTTGCTTTCTTGTTACTGTCAAATCAAAACACCACAAGTAAACCCTCTTCTATAGTTTATGGTCACGGAAGGGGGCTTGATAACAAAGCTCAAGTATGAGCGCAAGAATATCTTTGCAGCAAGAGCATTGATACTAACATCCACTTTATTGACATTATAAATGTTGAAAATAAAAAGGAGCAAGAAAAGAACAATTAATCTTGTTATGGTAACGTTTTCACTTTTCTCAAGGGAAACTTTGCAGTTGATATCTGATTCAGTAAACAAATACGTAACTAGATACATTTGTTTTGCTAATTCACCTCCTCCACACACTCTATTTTGTCATCTATACCATTTAGTCAAACAGATCCAAATGGAGATTCCATCATATTAAAGTTTTACTTTCACTGTACGCACGATCCTAATCCTGAGCTGACATCATGCATGAACCGTCAAATCCCGATCCTTGTACCATAAACTGGTAGCACTAATCCTCGTTAGAAAAGGACAGCAATGATACAGCTCAGGTATAGTGATCAAATTAGATTGTTGACATTATATTGATTTTGAGTGAATTTGCTAGATCAGTTCCATGACAATTTTGCTTCTACGTACACATAGGGGATCGCCTTGGATTTTTACGCATTCCACCCATCTTCCTTCTTCTAAGGTTACATTGGTGGGAGGGAAAAAACTCTGACATTTCGAAGCATCATCTCTTGTTAGTCAAATATATCTTGCTCTCTTCCACATTTACTTTGTAGACTCCGTTGCCTATCCGCGATGAAACTAACTTAGGACCCGCTTGTTGACGGCTTCTTTGCCTCGTTCAATTTTTCAATGAACGTTTATTTTGTATATATACCCGTATTCAAAGCAAAATTTACTGATTCATGGGTAGGTTTGAAAAGTCTGACCAAAGGTTTATTCAGCTCTAGGACTAAATGGAGTGTAAGTACTCCCTGCAACTTTGGATTGAGATCGGGACATGATACGATTGAATGGGACGGTGGTACCCCTTTATGAACTGACATAATGTGTCACTATCCTCTTAGGGAATGGATTCAAAGAACTTGAAGTCTTTATGATTCCTAATTATACCTTATGAATACATTTTTAACATAACATTAATAATCATCTTTATGAACCATGAAATCGACTTGAACAAAGAATACAATTTCATTCGAGTATGTTTTCTCCGCACCATTTCCAAGTAGTATGGGGTTTTCGGTGGGGTTAACTCTGATAGACATGCTTTACCGAGTCTCCCAAGTTAGATCCATGAATCAAAAGTAGGAATCCTTTTGAAATTATACCACGCCTTTTCTATGATCGAGAATCTCGTCGACTTCATAGACACCTGTTTTCACAACGGGTTGTAATTCAGATTCGTAAAACGGTACCTTCCAATATCACCTTGTCTAGATTTCCAGTCGACCCGTTCCGTGGTCCAGTTAGGTAGCAAATGTACGCTTTACTTTACTTACGTACGCGATCATCACCCCAATGGCACATATAAGGTCTCCCAGCCCCCTCTGAAATACACGACGATTGATTTAAGCCCTGATGTCAACATAACGACGTGAACGAGTTATGGAAGCTTTTAGGGTCCTTTGAAACCTACCTATATTGTCTGTCGTAAAGAAATATTATCATGAAACGTATGACGAAATTCACGATACTTTATCGGATTGTATACAGGGTCCCTTTATGCTTACCATTTCTTTGGCAGAATTTTTGATCATATTTAGATAGTTCAATGACACATAAGAGAAACGTAACCCATTGTGTGTGCTTGTTGGATACATTATCATTGCCATTGCGGACTCTTATCCCAAATATGTTTTGCATTTAAATTACTTTCGACGTTTCACGATAGAGAGACTTATTACATGTAATTTGGCATTTTGCGAAGATTTTGAGTTTATATCCCTGGAAGATGAAACTCTTTGTAGATTTTTTTTTCGTAGGAGTCAATCTTTGCAAACTGACTAAATCTTTTATGTCAGTAGAAGGAAGAGAAGGCATAGCGTCAAGAACCCTGTGTCATCTTCATCATATTATCCAGAGGTTTAGGGGTACTCAGCTTTGGTTTTAAATAGGTTGATTTACTTTGAAATTTGTTTAAATCACGAGGAACAGAGGTCCCGTTGATACCCTTTTCTAGATTTAGAATCAAAGTCCCAGGGACGGTCTTTCCTTTTATATTTACCGTCTTTTTACATGCAATGTTTCTTATGTTTTAACCTGGTTTTCATGGAGCAGTGACCTGAAAAATATTATAAGATCAGATCATCAGAAGACATTTCCATCATCTTTATCTTTGATTGATTTCAGAGACCAAGGGGCGAGCTTGTTGTAGATACGTACTATCGATGTGACCAAACTTGGACAGGGACTGATGATCTAATTAAACAGTTACATGAGAGCAATAGTTCTTCCATGGTCCTCCTCGGGGAAACTAAAATCAGTTTCATTTAATTAAGAAAAAGCTATGGCTCTAGTAATGGCGAGGGAGGTCATGCTGTTATGGAATTCGACTTGAGGGACAGTCATGAACACTGAACCCAAACTGTTTCTGGCGTTTTTGTTATTTCCATGTTTACACCATAAAAAGTCAGGGGCATACCGTAAGATCATCTTTTTTAAAAGGGCTTGTGACTTTAATCCAGCTAGCCCGCTTACTTTTTCGTGGTGCCATGATGTCTAAATTCTATACAAATGATCAATACATGGTTATATCAACACCAGATCTTGAAGTTCTTTACTACTCGAGTTCCGACACCATAGACATTTTAGCTATTCATATATGAAGTAGCCTGTTCATGGTGATGGGAGCGTAGAAGCAAACAGAAGGTTGACCGATGTCAACTTATTGATATTCAGTTAAAGGTTTGTAAGGGAAATAACAAAGTGCTTGGGGAGTAATAGTAGGGTAGACTTCTTGTACATTCAGTGAAAGGACGCGTAATAGGAAAATTGAACTACACGTCCAAAGAAATGTTGCAAGTTGGATACAGGACTGTTGGTAAACGGTATTCGTGTGAGCCTACATTGTATTATCACGATCGTAGAACCAATGGTGGGTTCTTCTTCTTAACTCTTCTTCTTTAACTTAGGAGGAGGGGGCTTTTTTAGGTTGTGAACGACTAGCCCACTGTAACAGGGATCGAATGATTACCCCACTAAGAACCCTGCCCCTCCTCTAGCAGGTCAGCTCCTAAAGCATTTCTCTATTTCGTTTAGTCAAATGGTAACAAGATTTTTAGCCCCCATTTTCAATAAAGCGAAACGGGAAATCTTTCTCCCAGAAGGATAGGTTTCAAACGTTAACAGGAATACGAGTCACCCTAGAGAAATACTCTAAGGGGCGACAAATGAAACAATGACATATAGGGGTAGAGTTTATGAGATCCATGAGGACGATTTTGTAGCATCGAACATGGTTTAAATAGGTCTAATTGGGATAAGCTGGTCACTTGGCCTAGGATTCTTAAACAGGACGACGATTTTGACTGTACGATATTGTTTAGAATCAAAACAAGGTTTTGAGTGATGTAGATCAATTGATGAGCTTTGTCAGCTACGATAGATCGATCACTTGAGGTGACGAAGTTGGAAGACTTCGTCATCCTGTATATTTTGAACGAAGTAAGTAAATTTATAAGCAGGTTATTCACGTAACACCACAATTTTTGTTGGGAGGGGAATGAATCCATTGCCCAACTGTTTTACAAATACAGTTTTCCCTTTGGAGAAAATTCATGCTTTAATTGTATCGTATCGGGAGATATGGACTGAGTAAGCCATTTTTAATAATCATTGAGAAGTCATGAGTATTAAAAATTGAGTAAGTGTATGTTTGAGAAGTCATGAAACAACTCATTCCGAATAGACTCTGCCATTGTGCGCGTTCCCTATATGACATTTTGCAGAGGCATCACCATGGACAGGTTTGGAATATTGTCCAATAGGTGTTCGCCCATATTTGGCCATATACTAAACCTTTTAGGGTACCACCCCCATCCACCCCTGTACCATCAGCGCCTCCACTGCCTGAGTGCAGTAATACCATTTGGTATCTCTGCACTGAAAATTTAGAAGAAAAAGAATTAAAGTCAGTATGATGGACGGGGAATACAAAAAGGGCCACACACTTACCGAAAAGAAAAACTGAAACGATGCAGTTTTTGTGGGACTATAGTGGTAAGTCCTAGTGTAAGTTGAGTGGAACATAATTTTATGAGATAGTTCATAAACACGTTAGAATTTCAAAACGAGGCAATTCTAAAAATAGTAACAAGTTGAGAATAACTCACTACTGCATTTGGCAGCGAAGCTCGAAGAGTCAGCGCAGGTATTTAATTTTTTATTTTTATATACAGTTACAAGAAAATAATATAAAATAATACAGTCTGAACTTTGATACCGTGAACAACTTCATTACTTTACACTTTTACTACTTGTGGTCACTTTGTCCACTTGTCTAACATAATAAGAACGTATTTTGTGAGAGAACGACACAAACTACTTTGCACAGTTTACTTCATAACTTAGAACGTTGCACACGTTGAATGGTACAAGATCACTTTGGTGAGAACGGTTCTTGTCACCAAACTTTGGGTACATTATAACTGCCGATTAGTCAGTCCCTGGAAAACTAGATATCCCATGATTCCATACCCTCTACCCTTCCTAACCTTTCTGTTTCGCTAAAAATGCCTACAGCCCATAAAGGCCGCCACTAATAGTCATACAGAGTAACTTTGTTTCGAGTCTATAAAATCTCCCTTTTTGCCCCATTAGTCTATGAGTGTGGTCTATACAGAGTAATCTCCTTTGTTTCAATACAGTTATACAGAGTGATCCAAAGTCTACAGAGTGATCTCCCTTTTTACATACCCGAAAAAGTTAGTACAAGTCTTAGTTTCAATTAGTCGATTGCTTCTCGTTTCGCACACTCTTAACGGACGGTGAGGTGGAAAACCCCAAATTTTCGGTTTAAAAATAACTCTATCACTGGTAAGTTTCGGGTTCTAAAAATAAATTACCAGAAAATCGTGAACTCAAACTTCTCGTGTCTTGTAACAAGGCTCTCATTGGCTCCTTAAAATTGAAATGTGACTCCGCCTCCAAGCTCACGATTGGCTTATTGCCATGGTTAAACTTCCGGTATGAAATGACGCACTATGATCAAGGCGGCTCCATCTATTTGAAAATCAGAAGCCAGCATTCTGATGACGTAAGTGGCGGATCAAATGGCACATGGAGCTGCCTATAAACCTATCGGGTTTTACGCATATTCAAAAAAAAGTACACACATTTGTCCGTGTTATCCGCGAAAACCGCTTGCGCATCCACTGACAAAGAAGGTTTATTCAGCAGGGAAAGCTTAAGTAGACTCTGTGGAGATTATACACCTTAGTCATTAATAATTTAACCAGAAAAGTGATGGGGGACCAGTAATTCGGAAGCCATGGGAATAGTTTTCCAGTCCGTTGTTTTAGCATAGACTTTCCCCCGCAATCATGAGGGAAGTTATTACACACGCTTCCCAGAAATGAATAAAAACCCTGCTTGTTGATTATCAAAACTCATCCAATTGTGACAGACTTATTACATGTATATGTATATACCAATTTTTTTTTCTGCATCACAAAAGCAACGTATGAGGGGTTCTAAAAACGGGGTTCGGGATATGCTCCTCATTTTTAATAAATTTGCTTTGAATTAAATTTTTACATAAGTGTGTTCACTCCTGAATTATGACAGTAGACCATAAATCTATTTGGGCGAACATGTGACGACAGGGAATGGCAATATTAAGTTTTTAATTCAAAAATTTCTTGAATCATTTTATGGCTTGCGATCAGTTTAAAAGGGCTTGTGCCCCTACTAAATCACACACCAGAGTTCAATATAAGACTTGCATTTTAGTACTACGTCTTTGTACGCGTAATAGGAAAAGTAGAACTGTAAAACCGATGATCGTAAATTCCTCAGAAAAATCAAATATGTTTTTTCGATTTTAAACTACTCTAGGGCGAATGAAATTTTAATCCATAATTATAGGGGGCGGCCATTTTTGCTGACATGTCAGCTACAGCACTTAAGTGCATTTGTCTGAATTTTATTTATGGTAAACTGTGCCCAAGTTGAGAAAATCAGGATTTGAGTAAAATCTTGAAGTTGAGTAAAAATTTTGTTTATAGTTTTATTGAATTTTGCAGAGGGCTTGAACTCGCCATATGTATACTAAATTTTTGCAGTATTAAAGTTAATCCAGAAAAAACTCCGTGGTTGAGTGGTTAGTTATCATTTTAGTCAGCGCAAGTTAGCTAACATGTATCTCATTTTAAAGTGTACATTATAAAATTTCTAACTGAAAAAAATTAGTTGAGCGTAAATCAACATTCAAATCCAAATCTGGAAAAAGTCAATTATATTTGAATGAAACATATCACGTTGTATCTAAAGGTCTTGCAAAAATTTAAATGTGACTCCACACGGCATGTTAAAGAAAACTATAATCTATAAAAAGAGAATTAAGGATGACAACCCTAATTCAAAGTATGCGCCCTTTGCGCACAAACTCGCGTAGAGAGAATACACCGTCTAAATGATGAATAACGTTTAAAACTATGATCCAAAATGACTTGTCGATATAATAAAAATTAAAGTGGCATAAATCTGCATTGCGATATTTTAAGAATGCATATGACTCAGAAAAATTATGTTCGTAACTAGAAAAAAATTATCTTTGCATTGCACTATATTGCACTCATTTTAAATGTACAAAATTCTAGTAGGCCATGAATGAAATATTTTGTATTGATATAACTTTAAAGGAATATTCATTACTTGGAGAATAACTTAACTATGAAGATTGTAATTAAATTGCATTTATTTTAAATGATATGACTCTGAAAAAAATTCTTTTGCACCACCTACTCTAATATTACCTAAAACATAATAAAAAGTGTAGGACATTAAAAAGTGATGATTTGTTTGAAAATTTCTCGAACGGCATCAATGGAAATCAGTGTATCTGGAAATTGATTTATGGATTAAAAAAGATTTATTTAATTTTTTGGTAATACTTAAATGGGGTTGCATAAGGTCATCTTACCAAAAATAAAACAAAAACATGATGTGAAATTGTACAAAAATGAAGAAATAATTAAAAAAAAAAAACCCAACTACAATGAAATAAATAAAGTAGTAACCAAAACAAACGACAAATAATTAATGTAAACAAGCAAGATAAAGTCAAATCAATGATTAAGATATCTTGTTTTAGGATATTTCACTTACTTTAGCAGGAGCAAAGTGTCAACAACTCATAGTCTATCGAACTGATAGGCGGTTTAAAATCAAATCTAGCTAATCACTTTGTAAAGTATTGTTTCTCTACATTTGATAAAAGTCTTCTGTTTTTGTGAGTGTGTAGATATATATAAACATTATTCCCATTTTCCTTTTACCATTACTTCTGGGCTTCCAACCTGATTAAAAGTAAACCATTTTCTGTTATATCAAACTACATTTCTTTAATCACAACATTAACTGCGTTCGCTGAATTAAATGAAGTCTGTCTCAATATGTTGTAAGTATTCTCTGGAAGTCCAAGAAAGTGATAACTTGACATTTTATTTATTTTACAGAAATCTCGAATCCAAACAATTCCAAAGTCTCGATGAAACATTAAAGGATTGTTTTACCCATAACCTTTGTAGTAATATATTTTTGTGGCAGATAACTTGAAATTTACTCTATTTTTCTATCTTTATCATAAACTTGACATTTACGACAAAACGAAGCTAGATTAACATTATAAACCGACTTGAAGTCAATACGCTTAAGTTTCACAATATTGAAAAATATTCAATAAACGAATTGTATATTTTGCAGTCTGAAAAGTGACCTAATTTACAGTGCTTTTGTTGTGTCTCGTTTACTTGTGTGTTAGGAAATACTACTAAGTAATTAAGTAATTAGAGCTCGACTGATGAAGTCTAATTGACAGAAACGATCGTCTTAAGCATTATAACTTTGGTATAATGTTTATGATAGTTATACAGTTATTAATGGCGGAGAATAATCCAGGTGGACTAAATATCTAAGGTGACTCAGAATCTGATCTATTGAAAAATCATTCATTTTTCCATTAACTTCGTAATAAAATGAAAGAAGTACAGTACAAAACCAATACATTATTTAAACTATGATTAAAACTAAAAACTTGTTTTGAAAAATGTTGCACAGTGTTATATATACTTTCAACCAGTTTATTCATTCATATTATTATATATTCATATTACGGTGATGCAGGTCACAAAACGTGTATTTCCATATTGATGATGATGTTGTTAATGTGGTGGAGAAAAACCGTGATACTCTCTCTCTCTCTCTCTCTCTCTCTCTCTCTCTCTCTCTCTCTCTCTCTCTCTCTCTCTCTCTCTCTCATCTCTCTCTGTGTCATCTGTCTGTCTCTCTCTCTCTCTCTGTCTGTCTCTCTCTCTCTCTCTCTCTCTCTCTGTCTGTCTCTCTCTCTCTCTCTCTCTCTCTCTCTCTCTCTCTCTCTCTCTCTCTCTCTCTCTCTCTCTCTCTCTCTCTCTCTCTCTCTCTCTCTCTCTCTCTCTCTCTCTCTCCAATGTTTGAATACAAATTTAAATTCCAAATTCCCCAAACTGTCATCTCTAACTATATTTGTATTTCTAATATTGACAATATACTTTGTGTAGTTTGATTTGTTTTCTCTCATCTAGGTTTATCCAGGTTGCTTACCAGGTTCTTCTATGCATATCTATGGTTATGGACTGTATTATCCAACATACAACTAGTGATTGATTTATAAATGGGAATGATAGATAAAAATAAATAAAAACTAGCATAAAGTGACATAAATAGAATAAAACTTATTTATAATGCCCTTCGTTTCATTTGCCACTTCACAATTTTTGAAAGTCCACTTTTCAACATATTCCCCATAATTTCATTTCAACCTAGCCAAGCCCCTTTACTATGCATTATTTTGGCTGAACAAACGAGGTTTTACTGTGTAATATAAGAAACATGGAATGTAAAAGTAGAATTCATAGATAACGAATTATTATTTTTTAGACTCATGTTATAATACTCAAGATTTTTCATTGCAGTATATTGTGCGCAAACCTAGCAGTACTACGGATTTTAAATTAATATTTCTAATATTAATACAGACGGGAAATTGGCAACTAAGCTGTACGACAAACGCAACAGTTTGGGTTTTCCCAACGTAAATTTTCCACAATTAAGTAGTAATATCCCAAAGTCACCCGCATATGGAGTTTATATTTCACAAATGATCCGATATGCTAGGGCGTGTTCAACATATGAACATTTCATATACAGATATAAACTACTCACTGACAAATTATTGAGACAGGGATACCGAAAACCACGTTTGATATCAACGTTCCGCAAATATTACGTTCGGTATAATAGTCTTGTTTGCGACTACTATGTTTCACTAAGTGAAATGTTGAGTTGCCTTTTCGTTGGCGGTTGTTGAGACGTCTGTACCAATTATGACGAAGATTCGTTCTCCCCGTATTTCATTTTGACTTGAGTGTGGTCTCGTGGCGGGTGTGACCGTTCGACAGGGGATGCTTACTTCTCCATTACACCTGATCCCATCTCTTGATTTCCAGAGTTCCATGTTTGTCCATTTTTACCAGATTTGTATCTATATCCTGGTCATCCCAAAGTTTTATACTTTGGTAGCTGAGATTTTTTATATATATTGATACATAATTTAACCTGGAAACTCACAATCTTCCAAAGTTCCCTGGAATTATTTATAATTGTTTTTAGCAATTCATTTTCTTACTGTTTGGAAATTTATTACTTCTATGTCTAGGTAAATTGAAATGAATGTTAAAAAAAACAACAGAAAATAGAAACGATAAATTACAATGTATAAATACATTATCACAATTAGTAACTCCTGTATTCACATCACCCATATATTACGACTTATCATCGACAATTATATATAGTCAATACTTCAAATTCGCGAATTTTCAAATGCTATATCAACTTTCGTTATTTCTAAATCATTCGTTTTATGACTGTGGTACACCTACATTGCGGGACAAATACGACGTACATATGCAAATATAATGTTTCCTTCATTTCCGTATTTATTTAGGTATCTTCCTACGCCTGCGATACTATATATTGATCATACATTCATGAAGGAATTCACAAGCGGCAAATTCTTTCAATTTGATGTAAACAGTACCTTGTAATATTAGAAGTTTGCAAGAAGATTATATTTATCTTCTTATCGTTTGTTACAAAATATCATGTTTTACTCCAAAATACATGAAACAGCAAATTTAACCTCCTGTCAAGTTGATTTTCTTAGTATTCAATAGATAATAAGACATCTTTACTTTTTATCTCAATACCTGATATAAATTCATTTTTAGTAAATAATCCTTCCTTGGTTAAAACTTGGATATAAATCTACAGGATGTCCAGGATACATGTACAAATATTGGACAACGACGGGCTTGTTTAAATTCAGAGGGGGGGGGGGTCAGGTGCCACAATGGAGTAAACATCTCCTGTTGACCGGTCACACCCGTCACGAGTCTTGATAAATCATCAAATTACAAAATAATTATAATACTTATTTTGAAAAAGAAGACAATGGTAACATGTGCCTTTTAATGAGTTATAAATGTCTGCACATTTTGATAGTTGGTAAATATTACAAAAATAATACCATGGTGGTAATGCTCAACTCGATCATTTCTGTCAATTAGACCTCATTAGTTGAGCTCTAATTTAAAATTTATTTTCTAAAGGGAAAGTGGTATCATACAAGACAAAATAATAAATCTAAATAAATTGATAGTCAATTTCGTGTAAGAGTTACCACTCTACAAAGATGACTATCTTAGTTTTTTTGAAGAATATATATATCATTTAAATGGCGCTATCACTGCGAAAGAGTACTTTCTAATAGCGACCTTATTCATGATTTGTAATACTTAATGAATGACGTTAAAATTGCACTAAAATGACTTAACGTGTCGTTAGTCATTTTAGTGCATTTTGTAATTCGTTACATGATTTGTATCTGTTTGCTTAGATCCGACACCTTTGGATATACAGTGTTGTTGGTTTTAGTGCTTTCTATATATATATATATATATATATATATATATATATATATATATATATATATATATAATATATATATATATATATATATATATATATATATATATATAGTATGCGAAAATTATTTTTATAGATATTTATAGTACACGAAAACAAGATAAGTAAATTTCCTTTTAACTTTAAGCCGTAAATGTATTATTATACCAGTAAAATCTAAAAACTGAGAGCATATACTCTCCATTGGTATTATAATAAAAACAAAATAACCATACGATTTCCTCAAGGCGGCATTACTAATGAAAACGAAAAAAGAAATCTGACATCAGGGAAATCACGATTGTTTGTCATTCATCATAACCCTTCATTTTCATAATTGTATGAATAATCGAAAACAAGTGCAAATAAATTGTCTAATTCCTGGTGACCATTATCTTAATGCAATAATGTTTTGGTGTACATTTTACACATATATGTTTTCACGTATGTAGAAGTAGCTTTCTGTATGTGCCCATAAACCCAAACTAGCAAACAGTATTACATACAAGCATGCATCAGCAGTATGTTATACAGTTTGATTTTAATATTATTTCATTGTTTTTATAATTTTGTAATCAACTGATGGCGTGATAAAACATTATCATTGCACAAGTAATAAGAAATATGTTACTTTAACTGTTTCCTTTGACAACAAAGGTTCTTTCGCCATGAGAAAATAACTAGTTCTTGAAAGCAGGTAATTTCAATTATAGTTTCTTAATTTTACACGAAACTGTATGTAGCAATCAAATGTGGACAAAATGTATTCAATAAAACAAAATGTTATCAGTAAAACGAAATGGAATTTTTGCAGGAAATGGGTAGAATATGAAATATCATAATTACCCAAATATTAACCGACAGGAGTTTCAGAGAGCAGTACTTAAATTTGGTGAATATAAGACACACGCGGACATCCAGAGCTGAGTCAGGTGCCATGAAGGAGTAAGCATCTCCCGTCGACCAGTCACACCCGCCATAAGTCTAGAGTCGTTGACTGGTATAGACGACTCAACAACTACTATTGACCTAGTGTCTGACAAATGGCTGTCCATGTGCTTTTTTAACGTCATTCAATTGTGATGTCATAATTGCACAAGTGTTTGACGGGCCATTTAATTGTGACGTCACGATGAAAAAGTTTACCAAATAATGCCGTGTCGGGCATTGACGATAGGTCAAATTCAACATTTCAGTAGGTGATACATAGTAATTGCAGACAAGGTATTTATACATACGTTTGTGGTAAAGTTTTGTTGTAAATTTACCACAATGTATGGCTACATGTTTATATAAAATGTCAAGTAGGACGGGTGTATACTTGGTGCTGTGGTTTAATTTCTAGTTCGCTGCGCCATATCGTTTGGATGTCATACTAAAGGTCACAGATTCTTTCAGAGCTATTTCTGCCAGAATAACGCCTTTAAGACAATTACCCGGATTGGGCTGTTTTACATGATACTTGGCTCACCCAGTTAGGTCTCAAATGATCAGTCATTACTTTGTATATAAATATATAGTTGACAAGGTACAATTTCACCTACGGGTATATTGAAAACGACTTTTAAGTCGACTAGAATTATTACTACTTTGTTTTTATGATTACACATGCACGTATAATTTTTTCATAAGGGATTTGAATCTGATTAATTAACGTTCCTTGCCGTGTTTAATATAATTATCAATTTGGATCATGTTGATGAATGTGTCTTTGTTTCTAGGTCGTCTCTCTAGATACACATAGCAGACGACGGTAATTTATACGCCTCGTTCTGCTGTTTGACGTTCATTTGTGTCAATCTGCACTTGTTCCCCTCATGGAAATGTAATGAGCTATAGCTACACCTACTCTCGCGCGTTAGGATTTGTACAAGAAATCACAATATAGAGGTACACGAACGAATGGAAATTTCCTTGGTTTTGTTTTATTTATGGGAACTCAGAAGAGGGCCGAGAAAACTTAAATCTGTCTTTAACTTGATACATGTACTCATTTGTATAGGAACATTGTGATTAATGAACACTATCCATATTGTGTACAGGCCATTGTAAGGGTAAAAATTTGTAGTACTTCATCTAAAGCAGGCAATGTCTCAATATACGTGGAATGTTCTTATATGGTATATATATATATATATATATATATATATATATATATATATATATATATATATATATATATATATATATATATATATATATATATATATATATATATATATATATATATAAATAATCCCAGGTAGCAAAGTGTTAATTCGGGAGACAAGTAAGAAATGTGGAGAATATTGGGTAAACATGGATCTCTGAAAACTCAGATGTGAGATCAGGTATCTTGATGAGTAAGAATCCATTGTTGACTGGTCATACTCGCAGCGACTCCACAGTCAAATTCATACGAAATAAGTGAGAAATGAATCCTTGTCAAAGTAGGTACAGACGACTCAACAACCACTAGTGAACATGTTACACAACATTTCAAATAGTGAAGCACAGTAATTGCAAACAAGGTCATTATAGCGACAGTAAAATTTACCGTAAATAACACTGACATTAAAAGCGAATCCCGACATCCGTGGCAATTACTTTCCAGTAGGTAGGTAACTCTGCATATGAAATGTTCATATGATGAATACGCCCTGGCATATCAGATCGTTTGCGAGATATAATCACTATATGCAGGTAATAGCGAGATATTGTTACATAAATGAGGAGAATTGACGATGACAAAGTCAAATTGTCTTGTTTGTCGCATAATCTGGTTGTGATTTCTCGTCTTAGTCTATAGTAAGTGAATTGTCCAAGTTGAAAGCGTGTATGCTAGATTTTGATGTATCTGGGATATCTAATTCATTGAAATTTATTGCATTGAAATATTTAAGTTATGCACATTATTAATTGACAAGCAGTCGTTAATTTATCTAAATGTCAAATTTAAAGCTAGCTTTTTCTCTTTTTGATTCAGAAGCTTCTGAATGAAGTCTGCTTCATATGAATAAAGGAACAGGTCAGCTAATATAGGCACATAATTGGTTGGAAATGCTGAAAGACCTGGTCTGCAAACATTACAAATATATTGTCTATTAGAAATGCTAGCATCATTTTATATCCACTTATCTGTATTTATGTTTTGAATAAGAGATGGATGAAATAAGTAAATAAGTATCATGATAACCAATGACTAGGGTACCATGTTTAGAAAATCAAACCAAAACAAACAAACAATGATGTCAAAAGGTTTCTCTTTTAATTTCCCATGCGAAAACAACGTATAAATACACAAAATATTAGGCATACGAACAACCCTCAGACAGTAAGTGCTGAAGGATACTCATTTATCATTTACATTCATTTTTAAATCCATAATCTTGTTAGACTTAGCGTGTTTGTATAAATTTGCACGCGATTTCACGAGTTAGTTGCCATACCTAGACATTATTTGACAAAAGTGGAAATAACGTGGTAATCGAGTTTTGATAAAACAGTCATTTAAACATTTTATAAGTAATATATTTTATGTTCCGGCTGTAGTGATTAATGAGCACACGAAAAGAATGACATTTAAAGATAAAGATGAAACTACGCTAGGTGGCAAGTGAAAGCTTGCCCGCAAAACAAACACACACACACACACGCGCGCGCGCGCACGCACGCACTACAAAACAGGTACCAATACAAAGGCAAATGAGACTTTAGTCTCAATGGGCCCATATACATTTAATAATGTGCCACGCTTAAATAAAATGTACGCATTGAATAAGAATATTATGCTGCATATGATTATAGTTAAATCTGAATACACTATCACACAAATGATTTGCGTCATTCCGATAGATATGTATTAAGCACACATATATTTACATAGAAAAGGGTCATAGATGTTTAAGATAATTTCATAGTTTGACTTAATGACATATCAAGAAAGATTTAAAATTAATTAATCTATGCACCTAGGACTTTTGTAGAAAATAACTATCAAATGCTGATCCTTTCACGACATCGTGGGATTTATATGACACCCACTTGATATTATACTTTCAACTAGAAACGTACAGATCATAGGAACAATTACTGATAATAACGACTTTGCCCTTCTCTGTCTTTTCTGATTCCTATTTCTATTCTCTTAATTGATGAATACGCAAACATAACATTGTGTCGGTGTTTACTTTATACGTTTTTATAATTACTTCTCTCAGAATCAATAACAGTTGTATTGATAAATAATAACAAGTAGTTTCTCATCAACTTGTAGTGCTCGACCAGGTTTATTTTGATCGAATATTTAATTAACCCAACACTAATAGCTACTGAAAATACATTCAACGAATAAAATTCGATCAGGTATATATATATATATATATATATATATATATATATATATATATATATATATATATATATATATATATATATATATATATATATATATATATATATATATATATATATATATATATAATGGCAATATAATTTGCCATATCAGTGCAAACAGTTCAATAGATAATGTTGAACAAGCAATTCATACTCAGTGCACACAGTTCAACAGATAATGTCGAACAAAAAAATCATAATCAGTTGACACAATACAACAGACAATGTCGGACAAGTAATTCATAAACAGTGCACACAGTAAAAAAGATAATGTCGAACAGGTAATTCATAAGCAGTACACACTGTAAAACGGATAATGTACAACAGGTAATTCATAAGCAGTACACAGAGTAAAATAGATAATGTCGAATAGGTAATTCATACAGGTAATTACACACTGTAAAACGGATAATGTCGAACAGGTAATTCATAAGCAGTACACAGTAAAATAGATAATGTCGAACAAGTAATTCATAAGCAGTACACACTGTAAAACGGATAATGTAAAACAAGTAATTATAAGAACTGCACACAATAGAATAGATAATGTCGAACAAGTTACTCATAAGCAGTACACACAGTACAACGGATAATGTTGGACAAGCAAAAGCAAAATTTATTCCTAGTGATAATCAGTATACTCAGTACAACGGAAAATGTAGGACAAATAATTCTTAACCATAATCAGTACACACGGTTCAGCAGAAAGATAAAAACTAGGTTCATGTGATCATGGCGTGCGTGCTTATCAGTTGAACCCAGTTTTTCGCAATTAAACATAGTTTTTCTTTCAGTTAAACCTAGTTTACCCCAGCTACCCACATGAACTGGAGATAAGTAGGTTTAGCACAGAAACAGAAAAAACATATATTAACTGGGGTAAACTGGGTTTAATTGCACCACAATCACATAAATAAGTATTAATGTGATTTTCTCAGTTAAACCTAGTTTTCCCCTGTCAATGTGGGTTTCGAGAAAAACCAGGATTAACAGGAGAAAATTAGATTTAAATCGTAACTCACATAAACAATGTTTAATAGAGAACAACTAGGTTTATTTTGAGAAAAAAAAGTGTTTAATGCGATTTTGGCGTGCCATAGTAAAGTGATCACTCACAAGCCGAAGATGGCATGTTCGATTCGCGGTACTGGGCAATACCAAATACCGTTGAACCTCGCAATTAAAAGCACCTGACTGGCTGCTAAAACTGGTCTGGTGGTGTTACAGTTGAACTTCACTATTAACACCACCTAACTGACTGACTGACTTAAAGTGGTCTGATTAGTGAGGTGTTAAATTGTACTTTTAAAATGATTGTGACTGCAAGCGATCGACATACGAATTGGAAGTCACAGTTCTTTCACATATACGAAATATAGACAAAGTAATTCAAAGATTTTATGGTGCTAAGTCCTTCTGACGAAAATTCTCTCTCTCTCTCTCTCTCTCTCTCTCTCTCTCTCTCTCTCTCTCAAATGATTTTACATTTCTGACAAATCTAACTATTATAGCATAGCTCCTCTACAATAGTGATTTGGAATTACTGCCAAATTCTTTTTAGAAATTCATTTATGTTTTATAAAATGTCATCAGATAATTTAGATGGTTTATCTGAAATTGGACTGACACAAGTAAACATACTTTTTGTGTGAATCGCAGTTATTTTCACATTCAACTTGCTCGACAATATTTTGTGATGATAAATGGTACTCATGGTAAATTAAGTATATTAAATGCAGCCGAAACTGCTCTATGTTTTACATCAGTGGGGATGATAAAACTTAATTTTTGAAACATCATTTGATAGAATTTACATTTTCGAATTTCTGACTCCCATGATACACTTTATCTCAACCTTGATAAAAAGGCGTAGGTTTTTAATGTGAAAAATCTAATTATATTTAAAAGTCGAAGTTTTATGTTCAGATCATTTTCTCAGCTTGACGAGATCATTGACTCTCAGGCTGATATTGAAGTTTCGATTTGAAAAGGAAAATTCTATGAAAATAACCATATATAGTATTTCTTTTGATCCTGCAAATACGTCATCAAATTTTCATATGTCTATCTGACTTAAATACGATCGAAATCAAGTAGAAAGTTCAGAAATACTATACAAACCTTTTCTAGTATTAGTTTTAATTAGGTGCTTGTAGCAAAAACTTGAAAGACTATCGAGAGCAGATGTTTGTCAAATATTGTACTCATTTACATTTGTATACGATTTCCCTAAATTCATGCAATATGATAATTCCTTTAGCATCATTGAAATGTCATTACTGAAATGGCTGTCTACCGGTTGTGATGTTAGCGGTTTTTGAGTCGTCTCTACCGGTTGTGACGTTAGCGGTTGTTGACTCGTCTCTACCGCTTGTAACGAGGATTTATTTCTCACATATTTCATTTGAAGATTCACGGTGTAACCGGGATGCTTACTCCTCCATGGCACCTGTTCTCACCTCTGGATCTTCAGAGGTCCGTGTTTGTCCAATATTCCTAATTTTTAATATCCTGGGCATTCTGAAGATTTATACTTTGGAATCATCGGACAAAAATAAACTTCCTACAACATTCCATTTCTGTTCATGATGCAATGGTATTGCATATTATCACTATGAGATAATTGCTTTCTATATCTGAAATCGTAGTAATAAATATCGTTTCCCTGGGTTGTCATTTTGTGTCCTGTATTTTAGTATCACAGCATTCATCATCCGCTATCCTGTGTTATTATACCTCTAATATGTATCTTTACTTCTGATTAGTCAAAACCGTATGACGTGATCTAAAATATTTCTTCATGTCACCCTGAACATTTATGTCACCCTCAATGGCGGTTTATGTCACCCTCTCGTACGCAGAAATGGATGCGCGTACGGTTCGGTTTTTTCCTAGTAGGCAATGTAGTAATAAGCTGTAACCTCTAGCACATATAACGTCCGTTTCATAACTCATAGTTTACTCGATGCAGACTGGAATGGAGAGAAATAACAGCCGAAATTTAATGATTTGACAGCATTGATACATCGTTGTCAAATATACTTGCTGGAGTCAACCTTGATGGAGGCTTAAGTTTAAACAAAAACGACAAAACGAATTACAAAACATTGATAGTGTTGAGTACCGAAGGCAATATGTCACACATGTTACAATCGTTATGAACTTACGTAGCCGTAGGTCAGTTTGTTAGATAAGTGTTATTGCCTTTCGGTTTCATAAAACGGTTATTGTCCTTGTTTTGGGTTGATATGAATATTTAATTGCCAACCATCGAGGTGTTATGTCACCCTCGGGCAGAGCCATTGGGTGATATAACACCTCACGGGTGGACAAATATCCATGTCAACCCAAAACAAGGCAATGATTGTATATTAAACACAACACTCAGCAATTGTTCAGTTTCATAGAGACGGTAAATTTTAAATGAGGGGTGCGAAAACCAAGTTACAATATACAAAGGGATATATACTGCCAAACTTCTACACATAGACTGACAAATTTTCCGATATAGCTAGTTTAAGATAATGTAAATATTCTACATATTCTGCAGAGAGGTGAATAAATACGTATTTAAAGCTTTAAACATGTCCCTAATTATTCTAAAATTGTCGACACATATTTCACTTACCTTTGATATGAATATTGAATTGTATAGGAAAATGAAATATTCTTAAGTACGATTTGTTATGTACGCAAAAAATATATTTATCAAAAGCAACACAAAATCTACGATATCTGACATCAATGACAGAACGTCTTAATAATAGATCGGTTAACGTTCCATGTATCCATGTATACATGTCTTTTGTATATCTTTTCACATGTTTACTACTTTTAGATTGAATCTATGTGTTATAACAGTCATATAAAAGGTGAAATTAAATCTATAACTCTTGAACATTTAATTAATATGAAGAACATTATTGTTTTTTCATGTTATAGACTAGAAAAGATCCATCAGCATCATGATGATCATCATCACTCGCTATTATCATCATCATTGTTGTAATCATCATCATCATCATCATCATCATCATCATCATCATCATCATCATCATCATCATCATCATGTGAACTTTCAACAGATGTGACCCGTCGGTTTTTATGGATAGTTAGATGAATGTGACTAATAAAATATTGTAAAATATAACTTACAACACGTGTTAAATTTTCTCTGTGCACGTAAAATATATTTATCATGTGGAAAATGGAACGTTTGACTTAGATTTTCATTTTAAAATAGATCATTTACCATCCTTCGCATCCATACATTTCCCATAGCTTTGTCACAAGCTAATTGTTAAAGATTCGGTATGTATGTATTTAAAGTCATGTGAAAGCTGAAATCAAATCTATCACTCAACATGTCTACATTTACAAAAATGATGTAAAACATGTAACTCTACTACTACTACTACTACTACTACTACTACTACTACTACTACTACTACTACAACTACTACTACTACTACTACTACTACTACTACTATTATTATTATTATTACTACTACTACCACTACAACTTCTATTACTACTACTACTACTACTACTACTACTACTACTACTACTACTACTACTACTGCTACTCATTATCATAATCATCACCATCATCATCATTATCATCATCATCATCAGCAGCAGCAGTAGCATAATCATCATCATCTTTTTATTTGGGTTCACGATGAATGTAACCCCTCGGTAAATGCTGATTACTCCATCATGATATCGATTTCAATTGTGGATTTCCCAAAGGTCTCTGTCAAAATACGATATTGTACACAAAAATAAAATTTAAATCGTTTATCCATATAATGTTTTGTTTTATCGTCAGTCAAAATATCGGAAACATTGATACGTGATCATTACTAATAAGCTTATTACTATCTCGTGGGATACTATTTCATACGATACAATACTTTATCCAATTTTTAATGAACGTATCATACGTAACCCACTGCAATTTTTTTATGTATTAATTTCTTATAACACCCATCATTTGATGACTTACCACTGATGGGAATGTTCATAGAATTATGGTCAACAACACTCTATTGCCTAGAATTACTTCAATGTCCATAGCGAAATGTACCCTCAACCAAATATTATTCTAGGAAATACACATCTTTACTTGACTACCATAAATATCTTGTGAAAGTGAACCTTATCCATAATAGAAAATAGTCAATCCCCTGTTTGTTGCTTTCCTATACTATGTGATATTAATAAAATATTCTATACAAAACTCCGCGAACTTTCTTCCTCTCAGCATTTTGACTATGATAAGACAATGTTCAGACGATAACCAAATCATCAGTAGCATTAGATAATTATTTTTAATTCAACAAATCACATATAAAATGATACGGGTAACATATGATAATACCTATGATACATGATAACATATACACACAGGTGTGTGTTGTGTTTTACATGTTCTGTCTCAGCAATCTACAACGAATTTCTGAGCCAGAACAAGTACCCCTGTTTTTAGCGAAATAGATACATGATAACATACACACAGGTGTGTGTTGTGTTTTACATGTTCTGTCTCAGCAATCGGCAACGAATTTCTGAGCCAGAACAAGTACCCCTGTTTTTAACGAAATAGATACATGATAACATATACACACAGGTGTGTGTTGTGTTTTACATGTTCTGTCTCAGCAATCGGCAACGAATTTCTGAGCCAGAACAAGTACCCCTGTTTTAACCAAATACACGATAACATATACACACAGGAATCAATACAGAACAAAAACAAAGTCAACGTTTTAGTATATAGCATTAGGTGTTGATTCATATTAAAGAGCTGAATCAGATATACTGTCGCTCTACAAATGTGTGTGTTGTATATGTAATATAGACAAAAGATAGATTTTAAAACTAGGGAATTATTAAAACTAATAATGGATACATTCCCTTTGTTGTTGAATGTCATCTATAGCTAAAGGTTTTATCTGTTCCACATTAAATGAACCTAACAAAATGGCAGACGATAGTTCAGTTAGTTTGTAAGAATATTGTTAACATTTAAAAATATGGTATTTTTGCATGTTAATTAAACGGTCATTTGTAATAATCATATAACAGTATCGCATTTTGTATATTTCTCTCCAATTCATCCCAACTCATAGTAACAAACACATAGCCCATAATTCAATCGACGAATCATAAAAGGGAGGTAATCGTATTGAGTAAGAAAAAATCGACAACTTACACCTATGTCATAAGTAGTTAGAACATCAATAACAAAATGAAGTTCAATGTTGACAACAGTATACTATTGTTGATAAACCATTATGACATCTATCATTCTTATTTTTGAATGTAACAATTCCATGAGTGATAGATATAAAATATTATATGAAGATGTTATATTAGTCAAAGCAATTGGATCGAAACTCCATTCCCTGTCAGACTCGGTCTCACAGTTATAGATAGGTAAATTAATTTTGTGTCAATACGATGGAATAAGTAATATGATTATTTGACATAAATTATTGATCTTTAAAGGAAATACAGCACAATTGAAATTGACAGACATTTTCAGTTCATAGGAAATCTAGGTTTGATACTGTGGACCTTGGAAATAATTTGGTTTACATTCTTTAGCTTAAAAGAATTTAGAAGTTGTAACAAATATGCAAGAATCAAACAATTAAATATTTAAGTCTGTTTTCTCTGATTTGCTGATATATACAACAAAATACTAGTAGATGTGCGACAGGTACTTCTGTCCATAGACACAGCACCTTTTAGATATTATAAACATAATACAAAAGATATAGTTTTGCAAATAAAGCCCCCAAAATCCTCAAGACGATTGTTTCTGTCAAAAAGGCTTCATCAGTTTAGCTGGAATTCCAAATAGATGTTGAGTGTTAGATGATAGAAAGTGGTGTCATAAAAGGCCAAAATCAACGTAAATGTATTCCTAAATCCGTCCGAGAGTACATTTGTGTAGGATTACTATTTGAGCTTTTCTTTAAGGAAAAATTTAACTGACGTCATTATCTTATTTCAATGTTAATGTTTAACATGTAACATTAAGTTGTAAAGTCACGACTTCAATAACGTCGATTGTGTAACGTCAGTGATATGAAAGACTAATAGAATCTAGCTCCACTATGAGTTCCAGATAGAAAAAATATCAGTCGAGGGTGGGATGGATCAATAATTCCCAAACGAAGGGTTAGCCAAGGTTGTGGTATTCATTCATCACATCCGAGACTGATATTTTTCTATCTGGAACTCAAATGTTGCGCTTGATTATTTTTCTCGCACGTGGTAAGCTTGAAATCCCCTTTGTTTACAAGCTTGAATAAATCAACCGCGTCACTTACCCTTTTTCATCTATCATCCGCAAATAAATATAAAAAGCATTATATACGAATCTTTTTATTTCTTTTGAAACAAATTTGACAAGATTTATGTGTAACTGTTAATGAATTTTACCAATGTAAACTATCAAGACGAAAATCTCTTTAATCCCCCATGATTACAAACAATGCAGACGATGTGTATATGGATACAAAATGTTCTAGATCAGCAGTTCCGGTTAGAGCAATTCAGCAATACTGAAAAAAAAATGAAATCCGTCTACCTCAGATGCGAGAAAAATAGCATACACATTGGCAAGCGTAGATGTCGAACTGATAAGTACATCGGATTGAGACAAGTGACATTATTATTTCATTTTAACGTGTATACAAAAATGAAAACAAATATTGTGGTAGATAAATCTCTTACTAGGCATACTAATTATTAGTTATTAGGTATTCTAGTTATTTTTTGTCTGGGTAAAACTTGATATATTGGATCTCAACAATACTGTAACATTGTCAGGAGTTTAACTGTTTGGCGTGTAACACTTTCTTGAATTGGCATTTTGTATATCTTATATTTCGTAAAAATGTAATGCCAGAACGTTTGGCGTAAAACTCAGCATTTTATAGAAACATCACTAGCAATAGATTACGTGCTATACATAATTCGTACACATAATATTCCAATGTGTTTTGACTATTTATTGAGTTCAAAACTACTGAGATCATGACCAGAAGTCATGTCGTCATACCTTTATAATAATAACAGTTTCAATTCGTGCAGACGTAATATAATGCAACTAAAAACACTGAAGAAACAAAACGCACAGTGCATGTCTCGGTCTTATGGGCCATCAAGGACTGTCGATAAAAAGTTAAATCGTGTGTGAACATATAATTCAAATATAGTTCTATGGTGATATTTGTAATATTTCTACTTCCTGCAACTATTTTTATCGTGAAATAATGCAAACGTACATTTTTGAAGGTAGGATTTAACATTTGTAATTCAATGTAGTGTTTGGGATGCAATATTTACTATTAACAGTAGGTGTTTAATTATAACAATGATTTCCTGAAGTCTTTTCTGATCCACAATATAACGCTAATAATACAAATGTGATTGATGCAAACCGTGTCGTGTAAATAATGTTTTTTTTAATTTTATTTCATAGATGAATCGATTCTGATGTAAAACAATAAAAAGCAATTTTTCCCCTTCTTGTGATTGGTCATAAATGTTGGCTACGTTACACGCGCAATGTCACGTCATCGTCTCATTATACGCCGTACTAATATTTTATCACTTTATTTATACTTAACGTACATTAACACTACGAATTTAGAATAAAACATATTAAACGGCACCCACTCACACAGATTAATGAGTGGATAACTAATTATTCAATGAAACTTACATATTTGTATTATCATATGGTTTTTTTGGAAACAAAATTAGAATATATTAAAACTTCCGTTTCTGTAAACACAATAAAACAACATAAACAGCGATTGACCTATAGTGTACCGTTAGTGGCATTCTCCGGGTTCAACGTAGCCATAGCGGCTTATATCTCGCATGTGTACCTCAGAAATAAAATCCCTCTTAACTTTGAAATGTTAGCAAAACAATAAATAAGCCGAAATACGCTTTAAACATTACCAATTTCCAAATTACAAAAGAAAAATCAGTCCTGATAGTTCCAGTATTGTACTATTTCGTATACAAATACCACGCCTTGTATTTCTGTTGTTGTTGTTATTGTTGTTGTATTGTTGTTTAATACCCAATTCAATAATCTTTCACTCATAAAGACACGTCACCAAATACCGGTGAAGGGCTTCAAATTTTGGCCTATGCTGGTCATTTAGGGCCATTGAGCAGTGAAGGTTCTTTAACGTGCCGACACCTACTGTGACACGGGACCTCGGCTTTTAGTGTCTCATCCGAAAAACAGGAAAGGCCAGCCGCCTCCGCCGAGGCTCGAAACTGCAACATCCCCCACCCCGGTTGCGAAAAGAGCACTCTACCACAGAGCTCTTGTATTTGCGAAAGCCAACCCAAGTGTTCCGTTAATGCAATTTAACAAAAACAGTATTTGCAAGTGACGTTTCAACATTTTTATCAAAATATTGTCATTGCATGCAATTATCAACCATTTTTATATTCTTAAGACGATGAACTTAATTTATATTTTAAAAGGCATTATAATTCCGAAAGCACGTTCCGTCGTTTGTCTAACTTCAAAACAATCATGTTTTCTATTATGGATTAGGCCTGAGGGTGAGTCAGCCATGACGAGGAATCAGACACTGTACAACCATTGATAAAATATCTTATTACATGGCTGCCATGTTAAAACTCCTACATGACCAGAATAACTGTATATACACACCCAGAGCAAGTTTATAAAGAACGAAGGATTTTAAAACATTTGTCTTAGTACTTGTATTGTGTGCACTGTTGATATAAATACAAATTATACTGATTATGAACAGTTATCTTTGCATTGGCCACCAAAACCTCTTACAGTGAGGGATATATTTACGAATCCAGAATATATCCCCAAAACAATTATTATTACCATCCTTCGTACTAAAATACTGACAGAAGGTCATGAAAACAGTACAATAAAAAGATGGATACTACAATTTCCAAATCATTATTAGAAAGTTGCTGTAAAATTACTGGTTTCAAAATTGACACTTTTGGTATCATTTACAAACGTTTTTCCAGTAGTTTTTAACCCCACAAGCCGTAATAGACTGGTCTAAACAATGGAAAAGAGTATTCTATTAAGATATTTACGGGTGAAAGGGTTAAAAAGTAAACAAGTGTTGATAAAGTTCTTAAGATTAAATGCAGATATTATGTGCAATAAATAATAGTTCCATACGCGTGGTGTTCCGACTGCAAAGTTTAAACAGGCAATACGTAAACGAAACAAATAGATTAATTCATACATTGGAACATAAATCTAGTTTAAAAATTATCCAGTTTCAAATGTCCTGTGTGTTATGTTTTCTGAAAGAAAACAGGCACTAATCACGCGTTATTTGACGACTTGAAAATCACTTAAGTGCCATTTTGGGTTCAATGCTACAACTATTATGGGAGATGTCCATTTTGTTAGCAAAGTCATGCAGTAAATATATTTTATCATCGGAAACATAAAACATCATTGGGGAAACCTTTCTATTTCCTGCTATATCTGATAACCGCGATATGTGACAATTGATATAAATACCAACAAAACTCAACAATACATTATGTTTTGAATCATTAAAATTCGATGGTTGTACATGTATTTAGACATATTAAAATGATCGATAACAGTGATAGGAGAAAACAAAAAAAAATAATTATAAAATTCCAAATTGTTAAACATAACGAAACTGGATGATACAAAACACAATTGTAGTAAGTAACCAAGAACGTTTGAAAAACATCCATTTTGTTTATATAAACACAGCAAGTTTTGGATAACCGAGTACTTTTTAATATCTCATGTTGAGATATTAGATACGAGGCACTGCTGTTTTTGTACTATCAGATGAAATGATGATAATATTTATAACCATTGAGGCGTTGTCACTGCTGGTGGACCGTTTGAGTCCCCGAATGTATACATAAACCTAGTACCTGGTATTTCAGTATAAGCTGATTATTTCAAACTGAAGTAATATTTCAAATGGATAGCACCGTTTACATTCTTAACTCCTCAAAAGCTAAGAACTCATCTTTTTATTTCGGAACTCCACTGCTATTTTAAATTCGAGCTAAACTGATGAAGTCTTATTGACTTAAACGACGATCGTTTTGAGGATATATTTTGGCCTATGCCAGGGATTGTAAGATATACAATATTTAACGAATGGAAGACATAACAACAAAAAGGTTTTCCTAATATTTTAAAATTAGAGTATTAATCTAATTGATAAAGCTATGGGAATAACGCATAAATTCTTAATTCGTTACGTCTAAAATGAAAACATATAAAGATTTGATGCATTCGCAGTTTTGATGTAGAAACAATGTTTTCCAAGTACATTTGGTTTGGCGACCTTTTTCTAGCTGAATAAAGAAACCTACAAACATAACTGCAGAGTAGGTCCGAAAGTTTCCAAAATCAGTTAATTTATTATTATCGGAAATCACTTAGATATTTAGGTATTAATTTGGAAACTGATGAATCCAGCCCCAATAACCGTTAACTAAACTGCAAGATGGCAAACATATTGTCGAAGGCAGTGTCAGGTTAAAATAAAACTACTTACTTGGGTAAACATTTTAATGTACCTAAATCGGACATAATCATACAATTATATATATGCCTTTTGATATTTTTATCTTTTATAAACTTTTATAAACTTCCCATTGGAACTAAAACACATCAGTAAAAACAGCCCAGGGAAAAGTTAATATAGATAGCTATTAGTCTAAGTAATTACAAACTATTGGGGGTAGATAACTAAATTAATTAACAATTTGTTAAGATTGAAAGGAAGGTGTTGCTTCCGTATCCTTAATCGAAATCATAGTAATTTTATATGTCAAATACGAGTGGCATAATATGGCGTATTACCATCCAACTTCAACTACACTGCATAATAGTGACCTTTGTCTATTTCTTTTAATTCATAATTATTGTGTTATTACGCAATAAACGGAATCTGGATTTTTGTGAAATGATGATGATGGTGATGATGATGATGATGATGATGATGATGATGATTCCAGTGGTGATTTTGATTATGATGATGGTTGTTATTATTTAACTTAGTAAAACTAGATTTAACTTATAAAAACTATATTTAGCTCAGTTATGTTATTTTAGACTACTATACGTCTTAGTTGAAAGTCGAATAAGCTAAAAACGTTTTGCAAGAGCTACCCCATTTTTAGGGTGGTAACCATGACAAAGGACTAGAGTACATCAATTGTATTTCTAACATTCATAACTCTACTATATATCTTTCATAAAATGAAGCAAAGTAAGCGATTTATAATATCACCCTATTGAATGTTCTTCCTGTATACTAATGTACATGCAATTTGAGATGATCCTTGACTCAGGCGACGTTAAATTCACGTTAATGATTTTAACCTGGTTGTACTTAATTTCCCCCAGTTAATGTGGGTTACGAGCTGAACCTTGTTTTGTCCAGTTAATCCTAGCTTTTCTAAAAATAAAACACATTAACTGGAGAAAAAATTTGGTTTCACTGAGATAAACTGAGTTTGATTGAGTGAAAAAACTAGGTTTAAATCATCGTTGTGAGTTTGGCGTGACATATATACACTTCAAAATACCGCTTACGGAAAACTGGGGTTACATTTGGCCTAAAGTCTTGTAATTTATTCAGATTTCTGTTTTCGGTTTAAAAATTGGTATTGATCACCACATCGCCGTATATAAGGGTTATGTAATGTACCAATACATATTGTTTAAGATATCTTTCATACATGATATAACAATTAATTGTATTGGCAAAATAGACCATAAATAAAGTATAAATCACGTATTGTATTTCAAATCATATTTTTTCTTAAATACCCAAACTACCAAAGTGTTATCATTGTTCATTTTGAAGCATTTTATAAGCTTTCAGAAAAAATCATTGAAATTCTCATTGATGACAGGAGTATTGGTGTCTCAAAGTATAGAAGAAAACAAAATGATTTTGAAATAGTTATTGTAGTCAACTCTTTTAGATGGAAAATTATAAATAATTCGCATTTCTTATGTTTAGGACGTAGAATGTCAAAAATGATAATAGCCTGGGAAATAAATGACAACACTCCACCATTGAATATTAAAGCCATCTTATCGTGGTTATATATGAAACCTTCCTAACTGAACAACAAAGCTCAATAATCAATCCTCTAAGACTTATGTAATATATTCTACTAAAACAATGGAATTACAATCGCTAAACATCCAACGACAAATATTACACAAGGGGGCGTTAAACTTAGCGATTTGACGCCGACTGTTCTTTATGTTCGATAATATCGGCTACAAGTTTGTTATTGACGCCATATTATTTTGATAACAAGATACTTTGAAAGATAGACGTGACGTGACGAAAGGTCATCAACACAAAGCATTCCTCTTTACATTAACATTAACAGTAACAGTAATTACCTGCAGTTTTGAAGGTTCTTCTTTGCTAATCACGTAAGCCATTTTATTTTAAATGATTTTTTGTGAATTTGGAATAGTGTTTTACGCCACACTCATCAGTTTTTCAGTTACATGGTGGCAGCCAGTTACCGGGAAGAGACCAGCAGACTTCCGCAAGTAAACTGCGAACTTTCTCACAAAAATCAGCTAAGGTTTCCAGCGGGATATTTTATATGGACCGCAAATGATGGTCGAGTGGATTAAGGTTTGATATTTTGTATAGAGTCATACTTATGCCATTTTTGTTTGTTTGAATGGTGGTATACGCCAGTCTCTATCATTTTTCAGTTATATGATGGCGGCCTGTTTTGGACTGTGGAAGAGGGAACCACAGTACAATGTACCAGGGGATAGATCAGCGGCCTTCCGAAGTAAACTGGCGAAATTTGTCCTAACTCATTGTCAAATCCTTGACGCGACGTTTGTTTGTTTGTATGTTTGTGTGTGCCTGAGCTTGAGCGCGCATGTGTGTGTTATGTATGTGCTAATATCCAATGAAATACGTGAGGAGTGTATCCTCGTCACAATTGGTACAGACGTCCCAACAACCGCCAACGAAAAGGCAACTCAACATTTCACTTAGAGAGTAAACGCAAACAAGACTATTATACCGACCGTAAAATTTGCGGAACGTTGACATTAAACGCGGTTTTCGATATCCCTTTGTCAATAATTTATCAGTGAGTAGTTTACCTCTGTATATGGGAAAGCCAAAATCGTCGCGTTTGTCGTATAGCTTAGTTACGAATTTCAAGTTTGTGTTTATATTAGACTTTACGGTCGGTATAATAGTATTCTTTGCAATTACTCTGCTTCACTAAGTGAAATGTTGAGTTGCCTGTTCAATAGGGGATGTTGAGATGTCTGTACCAATTGTGACGAGGATTTGTTCCTCACGTATTTCATTTGGATTTGACTGTCGACTTATGGCGGACTCATGTGACCGGTCAACAGGGAATGCTTACTCCTTCATGACACCTGACTCCACCTCTTAATTTCCAGAGGTCCGTGTTTCTCCAATGTCTTCTAAATTTGCATCTACATCCTAGACACTCTAAAGATTTATAATTCGGTATCTGAGATTTTTTTTATAGTATATGATGGTGATAAGTTTTTAATGGTGGAGGAGAGAATCCAGTTACCTGGGATGAGACCAGCGTCCTTCAGCAAGTAAACTGGCAGACTTTCTGAGGTAAATTTTCAACGGAATATTCTATATGGACCGCGAATGGTGGTCTAGTGGCTTAGTGTTAGAAGTTCCTTGTCGGATATCCTGTATAGGGTCATACATACGACATTTTTGTTTGTTGAATCGTGTTATACACCAGTCTCTATCATTTTAAAGTTATATGATGGCAGTGAGAGAACCTCAATACAATGTACCCGGGTATAGATCAACGGCCTTCCGAAGTAAACTGGCGAAATTTGACCCAACTCATCTTTGGTTTCAGCAAAGCTTAATGCTGTAACCACACAATCCCGGAGACTTTCTTAAGACATTTAAAATGTAGTAAATGTTCATTGGATAAGCTCTCCAGATGCCTTGACATTAGACCATTGTACTGATAAATACTGTCTGTGGCACTTAGCTGGTGTATGTGACAAATCTTTGACGAGAAGTAAAACAACAACAAACATTTTGCTTTTATGTCTGTGTGTGTCTGAGCCCATGTGTGTGTATGTGCGTGTGTGCGTGCGTGCATACGTGTGTGTGTATGTATGTAAAATATACTACACTGTAAAAATAAATCCGTTATATGGTGTTAGGTATCCATAGTCGAATGGCAAACATGAAACCACGGTTACGATAGATAACAGAGATAAGACCATTTAAACGTTAAATTTGTCTTAAAATGTTAGCTATGACTGCAGTAGGGTACGGACCGTCCTTGATTTCATGTGAATATTTTTGCGGTGTAACGCACGATGCCTAAATCACTTGGCTCCCTTATCATGTTGTGTACAACGAGAAACTCTATTATTCGTTTTGGTTAATGTATAAATTAGTAGAGGAGCGTTTCGCTTTTACCATAATTCTAAAAGTACAAAGCATTGATACAAAAGTTCTAATAGCAAATTCTACAAGGGAATATACAAAATGATACGATAAAAAGTATGTTCGCTTTACTTGTATATTCATATTTAAATCAAAGGACATCCCATAATTTTTCACCGAACAAATATTATGTATTTTTTTCAAGGTGCAGTAATGTAGGTTTACAACTTGTACATGGATGTACACATTCGTATTCATTGAATGCATTTTAAAGTTATTTTTTCAGTGTGCGATACTTTCAATCGTTTAATTAGGACGAAAAAATAAACAACATGCTAGGCATTCTTGAATATCTGTAAAACACCTGAATAACATTTAAATCTTTGATTGTATTTCATATAATCATTAAGTACCAGGTTAAATACCGAGAGATCAAACGCAGTATCGACATACCTGCATAGAATTTTCTATAGACTGATTTATGTTCATGTACGCCAGACAATTTTGCAATACAGTACTGACGTCATAACAATCGCTGATACAGGACAGTTGTAAAACGACGGTTCGTTTTTTTGTAGTAGGCTATGTGGTAATTAGGTGTAACCTATTGCAGATAACATGTCCGTTTTCATAATACATAAATTACTCGATGAATACTGGAATGGAGAGAATCAACAATCGAAATTTAATGATTTGACAGCATTGATATATCGTTGTCAAATATATTTGCTGTTGTCAGTCTTGATGGAGGCTTAAGATTAAAAAATGACGCAAAGAATGATAAAACATATCGATAGTGTTGAGTATCGAAGGCGCTATGTGACATGTGTTACAATCGTTATGAACTTACGTAGGTCAGTTTCTTAGTTTCGTTTTATTGCCTATGAATACAATAATTGCCTTGTTTTGGGGATGACATGAATATTTTCCTACCCTCGAGGTGTTATGTCACCCCTCGGAAGTAAACTGGCGAAATTTGTCACAATTCATATTCGGCTCCAGCAACGCTGGAAACAGCGCTGACTAGAGGTGAGCGACTCCATAGTTTCAAGCTTAATGCTGTAACCACACGACCCCAGAAACTTTCTTAAGACATTTATAATGTAGTAAATATTCCTCCGCTAAACTCTCCGGCTGCCTTGATATTAAATCATTGTACTGGTCTGTTTGTTTGTTTGTTTGTTGTTGTTTAAAGTCCCACTCAAGAATCTTTCACTCATATGGAGACGTCACCAAATGCCGGTGAATGTCTTCAAATTTTAGGCCTATGCTCGGCACTTACGGCCATTGAGCAGTGAGGGTTCTTTAACGTGACGACACCTACTGCGACACGGACCTCGGTTTTTACTGTCTCATCCGCAGGACAGGAAACCAACCTGTCGCCGGCTGGACTCGAACTCACGATCAAGAGTCGAACGCGCTTCCGACTGAGCAAGGCCTGCTCAACATTGTACTGATAAATACTGTGACATTTAGCTAGTGACTTTTTATGTATGTGACAAACCTTTGACGAGACGTAAAACAACAACAACAAGAACAAAATATTTTGTTTATATGTTTGTTATGTGTGCCTGAGCGTGAGCACATGTGTGTATGGCGTGCGTGCGTGCGTGTATATGTGTGTACGTGTTTGTGTGTGTGTGTGTGTACTATGTGTGTGAATTATACTACACTACAACACATTCCGTTATATGGTGTTAGATATCCATAGTCCAATGGGAACAAGAAAGCATGTTTACAATAAACAGAGATAAGGTCATTTTAAACGTTAACATAGTCTGTAAATGTTAGTTGTGACTGGAGTAAGGTACGGACCGTCTTTGACTTGATGTGAGTAATATTGGGGTGTAAAGCATGATGTTTAAATTACTCGGCTCCGTTATAATGTTGTGTATAACGAGTAGCTCTAGTATTCATTTCGATGAACGTATCAAATCGCAAAGGAGTGTTTAACTAACGCATGGTTCATTTTACTATAATTATAAAAGTGCAAAGCATTGATACAAAGGTTTTAATAGCATATACTACAAGGGAATATACAAAATGATACGATAAAAAGTATGTTAACTATACTTGTATATTATTATTAAAATTAAAACGACATCCCACAATTATCCACAGAACAAATAGCTACTTATTTATTTTAAGGTACAGTAATGTGTTTTTACAACTTGTGACATTAATGAACATATTTACATTCATTAATGCATCTTCAAGTTATTTTTCAGTGTGCGATATTTTCAATTGTTGAATTAGGGAAAAAACATTCTACGTATTCTTGAGCATTTGTAAAACATCGGAGTAACATTTGCACCTTTGATTGTATTCATGTAATCATTAAGTACCAGGTTAATTACTGAAAGATCAAACGCAGTATCGACAAACCTGCGTAGGATAACACACGTGTAGATTTTTCAGGAAACACGTCAAAAGACTTGTGACGAAATATTTGTGGTATTTTGCAATTGAAATACGGGTATTATAAAATTTAATCTCAAAATAGAACTCATACGTTAATGTTGTTTTTTACTCTTTTTTTGTTTTATTTATTGTGATGGAGAATAAAAGGTTACTAGTTCTAAAACTGATCAGCTCAATACAAAACTGTGGAAATGCTTCTGACGCTCGGCGAACAATTGCCAAATCAAATAACAAAAAGTATGCTGCTTACAACATTTTATCAAATAACTTTCATTTAACTACATTTCGTATGATGCTTTATATTAATGCTAACATATGATAAGCTTGATTGTAGTTAAATTTCAGCAATATTTGCAGTTATGAGACTTTAAAATCTTTATGAATGACTTGTTCTTTATTATCTGAATCTATCGCGAATAGTAAATTTGAAGAGAATTTAAATCAATCCTGATAGTTAATTGTATTCGGCATATCAAGTCTGAGATATGTATACTTGATTGTAGTTAAATTTCAGCAATATTTGCAGTTATGAGACTTTAAAATCTTTATGAATGACTTGTTCTTTATTATCTGAATCTATCGCGAATAGTAAATTTGAAGAGAATTTAAATCAATCCTGATAGTTAATTGTATTCGGCATATCAAGTCTGAGATGTATATACTTGATTGTAGTTAAATTTCAGCAATATTTGCAGTTATGAGACTTTAAAATCTTTATGAATGACTTGTTCTTTATTATCTGAATCTATCGCGAATAGTAAATTTGAAGAGAATTTAAATCAATCCTGATAGTATCAAGTCTGAGATGTATATACTTAATTTCATCTGCATGTCTTAAATTTAACTAAAATTTCTTCGATATTGTTTTGACATAGTTACGGAAAGATTCTGTATTTCTTTTATGCTTATTAACATATATATCAATGCATTACTTTTGAATGGATCAAATTTGTCCGAGTGTTTACGATAATATTTCTTTACATCGAAAACCACTTATGTAAACCACATACATTTAGATATACAAACTGTACCCGAGATATGGGTATATGGGTGGGTATGTTCTTATCTTTGGAATACACTGATATGTAAATAGGTGCATTTTATTGTGTTAAAATCATGAATCACACCATTAAATAAACTACTTAACATTTAAGGGTAGAATATCGGGATACATATATTTATCGATTACATATATTTCCAAAATTTAACCTCACGAAACATGTAACGAATTTATTTCATGTGATTAAAAAGAAGATAAAAAATGCAATCAGAACCAAAAAATTGATAAAAGAATTATCAACAGAATATTTACCAAGTCTTTTTACCTATGCTGTCTGCAGTGAACACAGAATTGCATGATGGGGGATGGATATGGATACAAATTCGGCAGTGGCGTCTTTGCTAATCACAAAAAAAGTACATAGCGAGGACCATCGATCATTCCATCTTCCCTCCTTCCATCCATCCATCCATCCATTCATCCATCCATCTCTCTCTCTCTCTCTCTCTCTCTCTCTCTCTCTCTCTCTCTCTCTCTCTCTCTCTCTCTCTCTCTCTCTCTCTCTCTCTCTCTCTCTCTCTCTCTCTCTCTCTCTCTCTCTCTCTCTCTCTCTGTATCTACCTAAAAAAATCACCTGTTGACCGGTCACACCCGCTGTGAGTCCACAGTCAAGTGCAATGAAATACATGAGGAGTGAATCCTCGTCACAACCGCCAACGAAAACGAAATGTGTCAATAATTTGCCAGTGAGAAGTTTACCTCTGTAATACAATTTTCATATGTTGTACACGCCCTGGTATATTGGATCATTTGTGAAATATAAACTCCATATGCGGGTGACTGAGGGATATTACTACTTAAATGAGGAAACTTTACGATGGGAGAGCCGAAATCGTCGCGTTTGTTGTATAGCTTAGTAGTGTCTGTATTAAGTAAAATGTCTAAGTACGAAGCCTGTGTGCTTGATTCTGTTGTATCTTTAATTTCTTGTTCGCTTGGATACATCGCATTGACATATGTATGAAAATTGTCATTATTAATTGACAAAATATATATCTAATCTATCTATCTATCTATCTGTCTATCTATCTATCTATCTATCTATCTATCTATCTATCTATCTATCTATCTATCTGTGTATTTTGATTTTGCACAGAATTGTGATTGTGCTATTTCATTTCACTTATCATTATTTACTGATGTAGGCTGTGCCAGATGTTTTATTCAATTTTGCATGTTAGAAAATAAAATATTTTGGTTTCCATTGGATCAATATTTGTGTTGAATAAAACGAAACTAATGTCATCAAATCAGCCGCCAAAATAGCAGGAATAGATACATAAATATAAAAGGTATTAGAATATTTAACCTATAAAACCAAGATTTCCAAGACCATTCGAAAATTAATCGTTTCTTCTATTATTGGATTCCGATTTACTAGGATGCATCAGTTAAAATTTTTATCGAAAGACGTTTCTTTCACTTCTAAAATCGACAAGGATACATTTTTTGTACCTGTAACCATGCCTCCCAAAGTCAGTACCGGACACGTACAGGAACTGTCTGCATGCCAGTTGACTGATTTATCACCGCACACGCACAAGTGTTCAATACATTCTCTGGCAATTTGTCTATCAAGGGATTTTTTTTTTAAAAATGTTGTCTATTTCAGTTACATTCATGCTAAAATGGATGTCATTGATGTCACTGTTTGAATGATTCAATTCGGCTTAATTTACACGAACTTGAAGTTTCTGGAATATTTGTCTCAATATACAGTATATTAATCATAGATACATAAATACACGCCACTACTGAATGATGAAATAGTTATATAAAATGATAGATAAGATCACATAGGGTCGTTTAGGAAATGACCTTCATTTCTTCCGGAAGTGCTTAGTCCAAAACGATGTATGTGAACAGACCTTTGCGTGATGGAAACGTATAATCTTTCTTACTGGTATCAAGAAAAAATCTTAATGAAAACCGCATTACTTTGACTTCAGTTTCCGACCTACCACACTTTATTATTCTCGTTTTTATATCAGACGGGTGCGACCGGAAGTCGACCTCTAAAAGGCGTTGCGTGTAGTTTTAAAGTAAAGTGACAAATCTTAAGTAGAACAGGGCAATAAATCAACAAACACATCAATCGTAGAGCCATTGAGATAAAGCATAAGGATTATCGTTATCAGTCTTTCAGTAACGTAAAACATTTACTTCAAACATTCACAGAAACTATGACTTCATCATAGTCACCAAACATCCCCGCCAAAATAAATGTTAAGGTGACAGCTAACATCAGAGTTCTACACGATACATACTCTAATGTCAGTGTTGTGATACTGATCACTAAAATACGTCAAACAAACTAGCCACAGTGATGCTGAACATCACGAATTGTTCTGATCAATAACTTTGGAATCCCAAATACAGTGATGTTTGCTATCTATTAGGTATAAGAATATTAATGTGAAATTGAACGGTATTAAAATGTTCTATAAGGATATGCTACGATATTTTCATTAATTAAATTATGAATATTCATTTATCTATAATTATGATGAGAATCATCTATTTTATCATCTATTTTATACTACAGAATGAAGAATATTATAATGTGATATATAGTTTTAATAATTTTCGACAAATATTTAATATATGTCTGCACATTTGAAATAACAGGCAATAGAGACAGAGCTGTAGCTACAGTAATAATAGAGGAATGTGGAGGTGTTTCGATAGGAACAAGACCTGGTAGGGGATGTAGAAGTAGCTAGCATTAGGGACAGCAGAAGCAGTAGCGGTAGTATCTGCTGCAATTATTTTACTGCAACAGCTAGCAGTAGTAGTTGTAGTAGCAACAGTAGTAGTAGTAGTAGTAATGGTAGTAGTAGTAGTAGTAGAAGTAGCAGTAGTAGTACTAGTAGTAATAGCAGCAGTAGTTATAGTAGAAGTGGTGGTGGTGGTGGTAGTAGTAGTAGTAGTAGTAGTAGTAGTAGTAGTAGTAGTAGTAGTAGTAGTAGTAGTGGTGGTGGTGGTGGTGGTGGTAGTAGTAGTAGTAGTAGTAGTATTGGTGGTGATGATGGTGGTGGTGTTAGTAGCAGTAGTAGTAGTAGTAGTAGTAGTAGTGGTGGTGGTGGTGGTGGTGGTGGTGATAGTGGTAGTAGAAGTGGTAGTGGTGGTGGTGGTGTTGGTAGTAGTAGTAGTAGTAGTAGTAGTAGTAGTAGTAGTAGTAGTAGTAGTAGTAGTAGTAGTAGTAGTAGAAGTAGTAGTAGTAGTAGTAGTAGTAGTGGTGGTGATTGTTTTTGTAGTGGCAAAATGGAAGAAGATGAAATATAATGGATTTGTAATAACAAAAACAATAATAATAATGATGGTGGTCGTGGCGAAGCACAAGCGAAGTATCAATGCTATTTTAAAAATTGTTCAGAGGTGATATCACAAAATCCACGGGAGAGATCCACCCCTATTGTTGAAATATTAATTGTTACGTAACTATGCTCGTTTGCCTGGTCGCTATGGCATACTAATGTCACATTAATTAATTTAATCTAGTTTTTTCAGTTAAACTTAATTTCCTCATGTTAATACAAGGTTGTAGAAAAACTATATTTAACTTGGTAAATCTAGGTTTAACTACAGAAGAACTAAGTGTAACTCATCCTTGTGCCATACATTGCCTGGTGATTGTAATTTTAACTTAATTTATGTTCTTAAATGTAAATCCAACAAATCCTCACTCACCATAGGCAATTTCATTGAGCTCTGAAACGAGACTTGCCCCTGCTGGAATGCAAATTTTGATATCTTTAATTGTTGACTTGCTTTCTTAAGCTAGCGTTCATAAGATACCATGACATTATTTTCCACTTTTGACAGGTGAATATACCGTTTTGCCAAGCTCGAGTTTATCTGTCCACATCCTATGGTGTAGACAAGCTACACGCTCTATGACGTCACGATATAATTTTGTTACGTAGGAGTTATATGTAAGGAGAATACAGTGCATTACTATACATTATTAACGCACATAGACATGTGTTTTTAAACATTGGAGAAAAATAATCAAACATGGGTGTGTAACTGTGTTGGTGGTAAGAATATGAAATTCCAGTCCTCGGGAAACATTCAGGTTGGATAACCGGATTTTTACCACGAGGGTTGAGATTTTCCTGTCCAATCTACACACAGATGCAGGATTCTATTATTCTTTTTAAAATAGATCTAAACACAAAAACTAATTGTGTTAAGTTAATCAATCATTTTTACAGATGATACAATTCGATTACAATACATACACATTGAAGGTATTTCTACGATATCCACCAATGTCACTCAGAGAGTCCAAAATATGCTAATTAGGCAAATAACTGCAACTGAAAATATAGTTCATTTTGAACATTACAAAAAGAGCGAAATTAAGTAATGACATGGAGTATGAAATTTCAATAAATTAAAAACAAAAGATATTTCCTGAGATAGTATTTATATAAATAAGTAAAACAACGTCCTACCTCATATACGCCCTACTGTTTTGTTTACAAATGGAATATATATAATGATTGGCGTCCTGACTCACGTGACCATGTTCTTATTATATAATTACTGCATTGGTCATTTAAAGATCAACATGTCTTTGATGAATTATTTCGTATTTTTTAATGTTGATAGGAAGTTTCCAATCAAATTAATGTAAGATATTTAATTATTATTTATGAAATAGGAAATAAGAAAAGAAGGCATGTCATTGACGTGTGTTTTCGTATATGCCAGAACATGAATGATACAAAATTAAAACAAAAAACCCAAAAGAACAAAACAAACAAACAAACTCCTCGTTTCCCCAAAATGAAAAGAAATAAGACATGAAACATAGTAAAAAATGTACCATTGGCCACCTAGTATTGTTAGGATACATAAAATCATATAATTAAATCACATATCTAAAATATATGCTGGTGCTTATGCATGAATGATTATGTCTATTTCATTTCATTTGGATTATGCAGTTGCTTGTGATGAAATGAACATAGAATTTATTGCAAAAAGCCAATAACATAAGAACAAGAGGGTCACCGGTACAGAAGCATGTCTATATGAGATTATGATATAAAAAGAAAACATTGTCAATTTCAAACAAAAGTAACAATCCGTTGTGTATCGTGTATATTGGAAAATGGTATCACAGGAAACAGACAACATATCAATCAATTAAAGGGATATCCCTAGAGATTAAATAGCAGTTGATATCATCAGACAAACATTACTATACACACACGTAAACAAGTAAATCGTGAACGTGGAGGAGGCTGTCGCTGTTCCGGAATATATTTCATCATTGTATTGCTACGTTACAAGACTATCTGATTAAGTTATCTGTCCGCGATATTGTTATAAGTTCCAACTAATTGTGGGAAGATACTAGTACTAAGCGTGTAAATGACTAACATGGAGTTCAGAATTTCACTATCAGAGAAACTTAACTTGCGTGCTTGCATTAAAGGACGAAAATTCAAGAAAATGAATTGGACAGTTTATTGGATATTTCTTGCTGTAAATATGTTAATAGGACCTACATTGTCACAACGGTCATGGCAAAGGGCGGGTTGTTTTCGAATAGGTAAGAGCATTGTTAGGGTTGTTTATAATCTGTTAATCAATTAAAAGTTTGATGTCCAAATTGCATGCTGAAGATTTAAAATGATAGCACTGTGTGTGTGTGTGTGTGTGTGTGTGTGTGTGAGAGAGAGAGAGAGAGAGAGAGAGAGGGAGAGAGAGAGAGCATAAAAATATGTATCAGTTTAATACAATTATGATTTGTTATATAAAAGTGTATTTTATCATAATATAATGAGTTAATTTATCAAATCTAAATTCTGATGATGCAGTGATTTAGAACAGCATTTTAATATTTCCATACATCAATAAAATTGTTGACAGAGTTATGAGACTTTTCTTCAATTTGAAACCAAAACATGATAATGTGAAAGTATTTATGATATGTATAATTTGTATAAAAAGTATAGTCGATAAATAATACAATATATCACATTACATAGACATATATCAAAGGTTGCTAAACCTTGATATAATGTCGTTTATAGTGATGTGCAGTGTAATTTATATTGGTAGAAATCAGATGTAAAAATATTTAACCATGCATCAAATGTTTTCATCTGAATCAAGACATGCTTGCCATTCCAACCACATGCGAAGATTTCATAGCACAATTACACTCAAGATAACCATTGTTTGTGGAACACGCTCTTTGAACTAGAAATCTCATAAAAATTATTTTTTTTCTACCGCCTTAACATCTCATGTTTATTGTGAAACTGATTTCTGTGATGTTATTGACAGGTTCTGCTACAATAGTTTACCATGCGTAATCTGTATGGTTACATTGTTTCATTTATACTTAATATATATCACGCACGAGACGCGCTTTAAAACCTTGTATCTGTTTCGTTAATTGCTTTTGATTGCCAATTTAAATGCGCGACCGAAAGTCGTTATAAAAAAGTGAAGACATTTAGCATTTTATTTGCATGCGATGCTTAATAAAAATATTCTGCAGTATCATGTACATAGAAACGCGTCTACATCTAGGAATACATGCATAAAAGTGTGTATATATAAGAACAAACAAGTTATTTTCCTGAAAATGCATTTGATTTATTCTAAGTTGCACACACACACGTTCACACACACACACACACACACACACACACACACACACACACACACACACACACACACACACAAATATATATATATATATAACTTTTTACTTGATATTTTTGTTTACATTTTAACTAATTAAATGTAATTTATTTATTCATTTTTCTAGGAAATAACGTTTTGTTGATTATCTGAAGTCTTCAGTTATATCATTGTTAATATGAAGTGTTGTCAGATAAACAGTAACATAACGTATCTTGCAATCATCATATTGTATTATTGCTCTATATTCATCTTTACGTTAAGATATACGTGTAATATCAAGTGTAACAGGATTCGTCTACCTTTCTTATTTATCAAGTGATATTGAATTGATAACATCCACTAAACAAAAGCAATTCAGTTCAGCGACATTGAACTGTCTCTTTAGCATACCATTATTTCCTTGGTTCCTGTTTAATATACTATGTTATAAAACTACTTTGTCAATCCCCATAAGCATTGTAACTGCATGATTGACAAATAATTGCTTCTTCTAACTCGACGACAAGGAAAGAGACACACGTTGATGACGAGATTGATTAAAACTGTGTCAAGAAAACCAAGAGACCCTACTAACTCCTTCAGAGTTTCTTCAGGCAAATATTGAACTACTCTCTGGCTAGTACACATTTAAGTAGACAGTTGAAATGTCACGTACTCAGATCCATTCTAATATAATTCTCGTCATTGTAAAGATCCGTTTGTGTTTCTCTCTATTTTCCGTTGAAGCCAGCTGCTGATTACCGTATCTTGTTTCAAACTGTGATAGAGGTCAAAGTTTACTTGTCTCAGTCTGTTATTCATTTTATATATTTATTTTAATGCCACTCTGGGCTACTGGTAGACCAAGAAAAAAGTCCATGTCATTAAGTGTGATTTACAAACATTTTTTTTTCAATTTGTTTGTTCAACATGAAGATAAACATGACTTGATTAATTAAGTGATTATTTTAATTGTGATTGCCAGTTACTTTCCCCAATTGTTTTTCTCCAGTTCCGCTACGTTCATTATAGTCAAATATATACCGTCACATATATTTACAGAATCAAATCAAACGTGTCCAATGACCTGTCGAATCAACAAGTATGTGACATTGTTAATCAGTAATGACATTATGCCTAAATATTTTTGAAAAGATAATGTAAAATGTTTTGATACTTTCATTTTTGATGTCTTTTTATTAGTGTAAATAGCATTAGGGACGTCTCTATTCTATCAATAATATGCCGAAGTTGAAAAGGTGATGCAAAATTTCCATTGGCTCTGTCGTATTCCAACTTGTGATTTGTGGTCATTATTACTGCTCAATATATTTTCGTTTAAGGTATCTAGTCTGATGAAATACATTATTTAATATGTTTTTGTGTATGTTTTACTAGTCTTCACAAACAAATGCATACTACCAAATGTGAATTTTTGAATTTAATTATTTTGTAATATTCATACATATAGCATTATGTACTAGTTCGGGTTCTTATGTAACTCGTTTCGGATCCAGATTTCCGTGCGTCGCATCAACTTTTTTTACCCATAACTAATACTGGTTGATTTGCCTTCACATAGATCAAGAAATAAGATAGTTAGATAACAATGTCAGTGTGTGGAAAGTATCTGATTTGTTGATTTATTTTTTCCAGAAACAGCTTTATCTCGGAAATAAATTCAAGTATGAGATAATTTGCTCGAATCAACCAGCAACTGAGCTTTATTTACAAGGTTTCGACTCAAATGACTATTATGAATAGACGGATATTCAAAAACAATCAGTTATATTTGAAAATCAAATGGTTGTTACTAGTCCCGATATAACAATAACCAAATGGCGTAAATGTCTGAATGATTTACCAGACGTTGGATAGTCTGACATTTTGATTTATTTCATGCTCTGGTATTCTTTGTAAACAACAATCTAATCCAGAAATACCGGTGGCCAAAAAAAAAAAAAAGAAAAAGCGAAAATCACGTGATACCAGCACGTGCAATCTAGAACACTTACTGACAGTCCCAGAAGTCTGCAAATTTTCAAAACATTTCTGGTCCATTTTTGTTACATTATCACGTGCACATTCCTTTGTTTTATTGTTAAATAGTTATTTTCTCCAAGCAAGAATTTGCCCCTTATTTATATACTTATTCAGATATTTGTAAAGAACATTCAAGTATTGCCAAACAAAAATTTGAACAAGTGTAATCCATTTGTAAGGCGAGTATTCTAACCACGAGCGACTGTTGTAACTTCATATAAACTACTTATAAATAAATATAAGTAAATAATACGTACAGCTTGATTGGTAGTTACCGTGCCGATATTTAAAGCTGCTCTATCACATTTTTGTTATGTAGTCAAAATCTAAGTTTTACTTTACGTTGTGATTTTTGGCTATCACTTGATGAGTAAGTAATAAATAACAACATCAGCTGAAAAATACAAATAATGAAAGAAGCTTATAATTTTACTTTAGTCTGACCATGTTGAATGTAATCAGTATAAAAAATTCAGATACAGACGTCCCAACCTCCGCCGACGTAAAGGCAGCCCAACATCCCACCCAGAGCAATCACAAAAAAGACTAAAAACCGACCACAAAATATAATGAACTGTGTCAGTAACATGAAAATTTTATGATGGTGAAAAAAATCCAAGAGTTGTGAAAATCTCTGAAAGAACATCTTTTTAAATGATTTTCATACCTTTTATCTCAAATTGACTTTTATATTAACATATAAAGATTTTATATTTATCTTGATTTATACCTTTGATCATGTGTGTCGAACATGCGCAGTAGATAAGGTCGATTAAAATACTGTAATGTTATCACCTGTCCATCAATAATCTGAGTTTTATTGCTATTGATTCAGAATCACATTCGAAAACAGCGCTATTTACTTAGTGATGTGTCGATACGACTCTCGAATTTCCGTTCGCTAAATACCTTTGATTGTAATTATCTAACTGAACTTTTGTGTTGTTTACACATAATAAATGATATTCATCAGATTTAATGACTCCGATGAGAAATCACGATTACAAAGTTCACCTTTCTCTTTGTGTTACATGAATCAGGGCACTGGTGAAATGTATACAACGCCCTTTGAATTCGAAAATGGAAAGAGAATAGCAGGTATAATCGTTCATGTATCGGTAAAGGGATCTAGAACTTACAAGTACCTCATCAGCTCAGATGTCCATATGTCATACGAACGATTATATATATAGTCACAGACTTGCACATTGTGTGTTTCTATGTCTTTCTTTAAGTCATTTTTCTTTTTGAATATATATATATATATATATGTATATATATATATATATATATATATATATATATATCATATATATATATATATATATATATATATATATATATATATATATATATATATATATATATAAAATAGTATCCACTATCTTAATTCTGGAGTGAACAAGTCTCATCCACATTTAAAATTGATGTAAAATTTGAATTTTATATCATACAGTCTAACAGTGAACTGAACCATTCTTTGAAATGGACGAGTTTATATGAGGTTATAGAGGTAAATTCAAACTGTGTGTTGTACCGTAATACTTGTGACAGGGATGTACTGCACTTGTTACAACACAACACAAACACGCAACTATGATTCTTTGTAATTGAAAAGCTACAAGGAGTTCTAATCTAAATCCTTTAAACACCAAAGAAGAGTTGTTCTGAACTACGTGGTAATTTAACCAGATTCTTTTATAATATTTGCTATCGCTGTTTGTTATACATATTGTGGCTATATGATATATTCAGAATATATTTATCTTACATTTCACCACTGAAATCCGATTTTAAAGATATATCAAATTAAACATTGACTGACCTAAGGTCAAAATCACAAAAATCAGTTTAACCTAGATTTTCCGAAAAAAAAACCTATTTAACTTTGTTAACTTTATGTGAGTTTTGCAGGGTAAAACCTGGTTTCTCTGCAGTCAATTCCATTTACGACGCAAAAAATCACATTAATGGAGTTAAACCTGATTTTCCCCAAAACACGCATTAACTGGAGAAAATACATGTTTAACTGTAGAAAACATCATCTTTGTGAATTTTGCGTCCATGAATGGTACCATAGCAATGCTATGTCAAATATAACTGGTGTGTGATAAAGATTACACTTAAACAATTTTCAATCAGCTATTCTGCACATCTTTATATATCAGAATCAAACCATGACCTCATCTCACTGAAAAAAAGTATTTTACATCCATCTCCTAAAAGTGTCGATTGACGGCTGATTTGTGACGTCATATGCAGGCCATGTTCTTTCACGTTCACTCAGACACAGAAATTCGATTAGAAGCAGGTTGTGAATTTCATGTAATATGCCAATAGATTGACAAAAATTGTCCTCTTGGTGACTAAACGAGAGCGCTGTCGATTTCATAGCACCATAATTAAGAGCTTAATTACTTTTAAAGACCGTGATATGATGCAAGTAGACTGGTTAAATATAATATACAATTTAGATATACAAAAGTAAGAACATCTAGAACGAAATACACTTGTACACAAGATCTAAAGATATTTTGAATCAGATTAGCTATACATTTTTGTACATTATTTTTACAAATCTCTTCGATGACGTCAAATTATCTCTTATCATATCGGTCTAGACCTTTTTATATTGATTTTATAATATATCAGTAATAACCGAATTATTTTCATAATGTTATCATTATATTTATTTTATCTGTATCATTACTGATGATATGAACATGTATTTACATATATTTTGCATGATCGTAAAACAAAAAGAATCATTGATTTCAACGTCGTCGGGTTTTCGATTTTAATTCAAAATCCGTATTACAAAATGTCATACTAGTGGCATAATTTTGGTTTGAAATTTTAGATTAAAACACCGCATTGCAACATGTACCAGCATCAGCTCGTTTGAAATTTTAGATTAAAATATCGTATTGTTAGATGTCATACTAACGACTTCATGTCATTCAACAGACGACATTTATTCTCATATTCAATGCACATAATCCATGTTTCCAACTTTACGTTTTCCGATACGTATATAATCCGTCAAGTAATGAGATTTATACAGGGTCGAGTGGTTAAAAGTATTACTTATTTATATCACAAGAAAGCATTGAAATAAACAGATAGTCGCTTCATCGACGACGTGATTCTGCTTTCCCGTATTCCTTTGGAATGTATTGTCAGGTTATATTCATCAATTATAACAGTAAATGCTGGTTTTGGGCATTTCGTTTCTTAGAATTATAACAACTTGGTTTAAAAATTGAAATATTATTTCCGCTTTACGATATTTAACCCCGAATGTTCATGATGCGAGCATGTCGTACTGAGTTTAGGTGTATAGATCGGAGTCTCTTGGTATCAAGCCACAGTAAATACTGAGATGTCTTTGTAGAATTTCGAAGTTTACCTGCGGAGGACGTTCTACCATAGTGTTAATATTCTCCCAATAGTAACAAGCCAGTTGCCAGGCGTATGGATCGGGGTCTCTTCTACCGGATCTCTATTTCCTGTGGTATCAAGCCACAGTAAATACTGAGATGTCTTTGTAGAATTTCGAAGTTTATATGCAGGAGACCATTGTTCGGTCTACCCTAGTGTCAATAATCTTCTCCATAGTTACATACCAGACGCCAGGTGTATAGATTGGGGTCTCTTCAATCGGATCTATTTCGTTTGGTGTCAAGCAACACAAAAAATGAGATTTTTTGTAGTGTTTCGCAGTTTATCTGCGGAGGACCATTGTTTGTTCTACCCTAGTGTCAATATTGTCTTCCGTACAACACCAGTAGTCACTGTATAATGTCAGACAAATAGGTGTATGAAACATTGAATTGAAATAACAATCATCGGTACTATTTGTTCATCATAGAAAATTTTGGGAATTTCTTCAATAATTCTGTAAGTCTGTAGATTTGGAAGAAAAATGTTGGAACAATCTTCGATAAGAATTCTTTGTAATGATTTCCTATTTTTGTCAAAGCAAATATAAACTCAAGAACAGTTATATGATTTAAAAGAAGTAGAGAGTAACTCAAAGAAGATGAAGAGATCCGTTCTGGTATATATACACAAATCAATCATTATCAAAATTGTCCGTCGGTTTGCTTCTTATTGGTGAACTGTCCCTTTAAAACTTGCTTAGAACTGCTAGTCACTTGCTAATGCAAAATGTATAAAACATAAGAAACTGATCAGCAACGAAACATGTACAAAAATTCTGAAGATCGAGTTTGTCTACATTTTTAAAATTGATTTTTATAATTAAGTCATTCAAAAATCGAATAGGTTAGAAGAAATTGAAAATAGCAATTTTTTCAGTAAATTGTAATATTTGCAAAATTTTAAACATGACTGAAATGACCAATCTACTATGTAATGTTTATATTCTTGATTATAAACTGATCTTGTTTTTTGTTGTTGTTGCTCTTGTTATCGTTATGGTTTTGTAAATATTATATCTATTTCACGAATTTGACTGAACAAGCTGATATAAATGACGAGTGAGTAATTCTGTCGAATTTGTGTAATAGATATAAAATATTTTAATTTTAAATACCCCGCTTACGTAACTTCTGTAAAATTTGATCAACTATCACATATTGTACCTGTTAGTATTTACATCTTTCGAAAAAAAGAGAAATTTAATGATAACTAAAATTACAGCAAACGTAGTACTAAAGTTGTAGTTTACTACTAGAAATGTTATTTTGTCACTCGTACTGATGGAAAAATTTGTATTTTAATTCCTAATTATTTCTATATAAGATATAGTGAGCTGCAAAAAATGATATAACATGACAAAATGGACAGTTGTCCAACTGTTTTATTCATATATAACATATACATGTCCTATTGACATTTAAAAGTTATTGACGCACTTCTAATATCTTTAATACAGTTATCGGATAAATAAGACGATACGCTAATCGGTGCAATTTTATTGACTCCTAAGAAAATTTCTTAGCATGATCAAACACTCTCATCTTTTACTCAGATTTAATTATAAAACTTCTGATTGTTTCTTAAAAGTACGCTTGTATCATTTTGAATAGTCATTTCATCCTTATTCAGTTCATTTAAAAACACTACAATCAAATCAAAAGCAAATTTCAACCACAAGGAATGGCACTACGCAAGTCACCTTTTGAAAACAAAACATACCATTGTGTAGATATTTCATAAACATTATGTTCATTTCCTTTTTTAACACGTTCCAGACTGCATTTTTAATTTAAGTTTCAGATTTTAAAAAATGATACTAGAAACTCTCACGACCTGTAAAACTGGACATCAGTTCAAGAATTAACACAACAATTTCTTTTTCATAGTGTTTTACTCAGGTAACCTTTCTCCTCAAAGGGTGCCCTCGGGTCATTGTGCTCACCACTCTGTCACGAATAATCATATATCTTGAAAACTCACAAATCATATATTTTGTCAATGTCAATTGGTACATAGCAGAAATCCCTGAAAATTGTTCTTGACTCTACCCTTTCCGAAGCTTCCTTAGAGATATTGAGACCCCCAGCTCAAATCATATGTGTTCTCGTTTGCTCAGATGAGCTAAAGACTCAAATGAACTGGAGATTAAATGAGCTAGAGATTAAAATGAACTAACGACTCAAAGTATCAAATGAGCTTTTTGATCAGAAGTTGTTGCTAATTTGTCATCCTTTTATCAAAAGTTCCTCAGTTGTATTATACCTTTATCCTTTAAGGCCGTCTCAGTTTTTGTATTTGAGAATATGTTACAATGTATGATTGAAATAACATGATATTAGATTCTTTAATCAAATTAAAGTCTGGCAGGGAACCCGACTTTGAAATAGATTGGCAGTGAAGGTGATATAGTCACAATAATGTATTGCATGCCTTCCACACTATTCATAGATTATGTTGACGTGTCCTAGTGCCAGTGTGGATGTCGACCAATACAAATATGAGATTCGTCCAGAAATAAGTGTAATATTTATATCTGTAAGGTTAACGTGAGAAAAATATAATTAACAGGTAAAACTTGTGTTGGAACACAATTAACTTAAGTCTTATCATCTTATTCGGTAAACCAGTTCTGCATACGTATTTCTAACAATAATTCTGTAAATCTTCCCACCAAAATCAGCTGGGAATTTTCCCCATGATTGGTTCTTTTTACATGGAGTGTTATAATTTCACATCTACATAATTACTGACCGGTTTTCAAAACGTTGTTCGGTGAAATTTGGTATACCTCTGGAATTTGAATGACATTACATGCATAGTGATATATGCTTAACGCACACGCTATTATCAGCATAAACGAAATGGAAATGTGTTCGCAATTTTATTAGTAAGCAGAGAAATAGGAATCATTTTATCTCTTTTAACGCTTGATGTATATCGGTTTATTTCTGATAGTTTTAACAGTGTGTATCACCAATCCCAAATCTTGTGATTGTCTCATTTCTTTTCTCGATATATAATCCACAGATCTATGGTTTTGAATGAGTGAAAGCTTTGAACTCTCACTGTTCATCGTTAACGTTAATGTCGCTTCAAGGTTTCACACAATGCATCTTAAATACGACTTTGAGTGTTTACGTCGTATCATCAGGTCCATAAGAAAACATCTGAAAATAAATAAAGGAAAGACAGTAAATAAATTAGGTTATATTGGTGGTTCTTTATTGGAATGCAAATACGACAAAACACTCGAAGAAACACTCGAAATTTGCAATTGTTGTCCATCGCCTTACAAATATACACAGTACGCAAATGTTTTAAAATATTATGTAGCTTATCACAAACCACAGATATACTTTTTGATATTTTAAGAACGTGACCCGCTTATGATATAGTTTAGGTAGATAAACCGAGGACTCACGTGACAGTTAAGATCTTGCAGTGGTCTTATGGTAGACCATTCGATACGCAAGGTGATGGTCCCGGATTCTATTCCTGATACAAAAAAACTTTAAAAAATGGTAGTGAATGTTCTTTACATAACAAGTTAAAGCCACGTATCTGTTAGATGAGACTAAAAACCAAGGTCACATGTCACAGTATTGATGCATTTAAAAAGATCTTCACCGCATTTTGTCAACCCATAGTACAAATAAAAATATGTAGCAATTTAAGCCGTTAGTACGTTGATTAAACAAAAGTTTGAAGCGCGTTGTTTAATCAAGAGTACAAACGGTTTAAATTGCATAAATCATGCTAAGATTTTCTCTTTCACCTCCACCAATCTCTCTCTTCTTATTCTTTCTATCTGTGTGTAAATGTGCAGTTATATTATATTGAAATGATTTTACTATATTAAAATCTGATAATTTTGGATAAAAAGAGTGGGAAAAGAACTAAGCGGGGTTCAGAAAAAAATCGTCATTCTAATTATGATGTATCATTAATTTTTTTTATGAATAAAATGATATTTGCCTGGGAAATACAGCAATGAAGTTGACAAGTAAGTTTAGTGTAATGTTGTTTTACACAATCAGGATAAACCTACGAATAGGCCAGAGAGCCGTCGTGGCTCTGCAGTAGAGTGCTCGATTCGCAACCAGAGGGTCGCAGGTTCGAGCCTCGGCGAAGGCAGTTGGCTTTCCCTGTCCTTCGGACGAGACAGTAAAACCAAAGTCCCTATTCATATTTTGGAGTACTTAAAAAGACTTAAAAAGATCTTAACGAGAAATATTTCTCTCGTCAAACGAGCAATCGACCACAGAAAACCCATTGTGAACAATAATGATATTTATAAAACTTTATGAAAGGATGTGCGCGTGATCGACAAGAATTGAAAAACGAAATTCATTGCAACGTATACCCAAACTCCTTCTTTATAACTAGTCTAAAATAACTTGTTTAGTAATTTTTATTTGATTGATAACTGATCATATATGCTGATTGTATACTTTCCTTCGGGTATTCAATTAATGTTGTCTATAAATTCTATCACTTTATATCTTAATGGAATACATTGTGTGCCGCAGTGAACGTGTACATATTTTAGAAGTGGTGCAAAAAGCAAAGTGCTGATGTATTGGTCTATTAAGCATTTAGGTCTACCGAGGTGAATCGGCATATATTTTACAAAGACAACGAGTCTAAATTAAATTATAACAGAGGTGGCAAGCTACCTGTCGACAAAATATTAGAGCTTCAATAAGGCATGGAATCTGTTCATTGCAATATGTTTTCTTGTAAAACCTATTGTTTTGGTGTATGACAGAACCCGGATGTCACTTTTTACATTGGCAGATATATATCTTTAAAACATAGATATGATGAACAAAACTTATCTGATGTAATTTTGATATAAAAGTTGGTTTTGCAAACATCGTCTTCAAATGTGACAATATTAGACATTTCAGGGTGTCATATTTGTTATTGTACAGCAATCTTTGCAGTAAAAAAATAAAATGATTTTATTTGGAAAACGCAGCTAATCGACAAATACATATTTTAAATCTAATGTATAGTTGTCCTTTAATATATTATATTCGATGTTATTTAATACCGCTTTTTGTAAATTTCAGGTCATTCTCGTGTTGTGCAAATACCCGGATGTTTAGAATTTAATATCACTACAAATGCGTGTCGAGGATTTTGTGAATCGTATGCTATACCTTCGTCACCAAGGACAATGTATGCTAATAATCAACATATACTTACCTCAAGGGCTGAATGTTGTAGTATACAAGAGACGCACGACGTAAGTACATACTAATACTAGCTTAGAATATATTCTAATAAGCAACACACTTTGATATGAATGAGAAAATATATATTCTGGAATTTTTTTTTTATTTTTGGATCTTAAAAAATATCTCAATATTCTTTCATTTTTATAAGAATAATCTACAGAACAGATGTAAAATCTCGCACTAGTCAAGACTTGATAAAATTTGGATCAATAAAAAATATAAAAAAAATAATTTCCTTGTTCACATTGTGTCTTCGTTAAACATGATTTACTGCAAAGGTTGCAAAATAATGATAATATGGTATGAAGTCCACTGCCTGAGTAACGACCCCAAATCTAAAGCCGACGCTAAATTTAAAATCACGTTTAACGGGTATGGTTTTCACTTCACAAGTAACGCGCCATTTTCTAGTAAGTTACTATGGATACTGGAATAGTCATTCAGTCATACATTAAGTTTGTTTGAAACAAATACGTGATACTTTTTAACATGACATTATTTCTACACACAGAGTAGGAAGATCTCTATGATATAATCGGCATGATAAACTGCCATTATTCACACCAAAAATGAAAAAATCATGACGTGAATCTTAATACAAAAAGAACACCAAGAACATGTCAAAACCTTTTAGCGGCCCGAGTTTATCTCATTTGTTGGATAAATAAATATTCTCGTGTGAATAAAGTAAAACAAATGTAGTTTCTTTACGTTAATGTACCAAAATGATGCCAAAATCAATATCATTAAGTACATACCAAACTCTGAAAAATCATCTGATGTAGAAATATGTGAACTAAACTAATAATTATACTAACTCAAAATATGTTAGAAAAATCTGTAAAGGTGACATAAATATACGATATATCACATGAAATATAAAACATTGCTAGAACAGTTCCACGTGACCAAAGAAGACAGCATCACTATCCGAAGATTTATAAATGCAATATATTACGTAATGATATGACATAAAGCGGTTATTTCATGAGGTGTGCTATGCAGTAAATTAATAGATTGGGCAAATATTTGACCGGTGACGTTATAATTTCGAAAGATAATTGTAAAGATAATTGTATGTTAAAATTAAATTTATTACCTATATTCGGCATCAAAACTTTCAAATTATGCAAATTTAAAACTTCCGTTTACATGTGGAAAGTTTTTCCCCAATGAACTGAATTGGTATTTGTGCATTTCTTCTATGACTACAATAAACACATTTAACAAACCCTTCGTCACGATATCGACACACATAGTATGTTCATTGTTTTTAAAATATTAACGTGTAAATAAAAGAATTGGGAGCATATAAAAGAAAATAATGATATTAATAAAACAATATCAAATTTTAGAAACTATTTATTCAAGTAGTAATACCCACAACAACTACATTTCAAAAACAAATATAAGATTCATTCTTGTTCTTCTTTTAAAGAAACACTTGCATCTTGTATCTTTCTATTTATAAAAAGAAAAGTCGTATTTCAATTTCGTTGGATCAAAGTACATCTATCAACATGAGCCCCGGTGGTTGATTTACATAAAATACAAACAAATTCCTTCTTTACTTCCAGTTAATTCTATTTTGAATTTACAAATTTGTCTAATCAGGCACTTTGTATTCATGTACTGACGAAATATGTAATTTGTATTTTGTAACTCGACTTATAAATGATGAATCAAGGATATGCAAAGACACTTTTTTTCAATTAATCACAAATTTTCACTTGATTACTAAGAACTTGATATATCAGTTTTTTTCTTGTTAAGAACGTTGCAACTAAACCCCTAAGTTTTAAATACATCTGTTCCATTTATAGCGCAATGAATTATGATTCTAGTACTGAATAATTACTTTGTTGTGTTGTAAAAATATTGAGTTGGAAATGTTTTAATATTCATCAACGTATAAGTAAATAGGTATAACCCGGCAAAATCAAATGGATGAGTTAAACATAGTTTCTCAGTTAAACCTAGTTTTTCTACTGTTAATGCGAGTTTCAACAAGGTTTGACTCGAGAAAAACTAGATTAAAGACCTTTATGTGATTTGGGAGTGGCAGTTTGAATTAACTCAATAAAAATTAGATCCAACTATTAAAAATAGGTTTACCCATTAATGTGGTTTGGCTCAGTTAAAACTGGTGTAACTCGTTCAAAGACAATTGAGACGTCCATCTAAAGCACTATTTCTTTGGACAGATATCGTGCACCTAGTTTACATGGCAAAAACTGAAATGAATCAAACTTGACCAAATTTCTGGTGAAAACGGCACCAAATGATAATACATATCGTCTATTAACACCATCTTTTAATATAATATTTGATTGTTCAGAATTGGATAATTTATTATATTTCATTTACCAATCTTAATAAAGTAGTAGTTTTATCAATACTTTTCACTACATCATTACGGATATAGTTGTTCCCATGATTTATGCTTCTTATCATTGATTTGCTAAAGCTATTTACAGGACGTGTTAATTGATTAATGATGCTCGTTATATTTGTCTATTGATCTCAGGCATAACACATTTTGGTACCGATCAGCTGCGAACACGTTTGCATATTTGTGTCTAGCGTTCTTATTGGTTATCGAGAAAACCTATGTTTAACTCATTTTTGTGATTTTAAGTAGATTAACATATTTTTTCAGTTAAAGCCAGCGTTTCCCCAGTTAATGCAATTTAATAGGAAAAACGAAACCAGTGTTAACTGAGAAAAAAACCTAGGCGTAACTGGGAAAACGAGGTTTAATTCACTGCTGAATCAAAAGAAGAAAAAAGTTAGAAGTGTCCTTTAATTTGACATTCAGATATATCGACGACGTTTTGTCAATTATTGATGACAATTTTCATACATATGTCAATGCGATATATCCCAACGAACTAGAAATTAAAGATACAACAGAATCAAGCACACACGCTTCATACTTAGACATTTTACTTAATATAGACACAGACGGGAAATTAGCAACCAAGCTATGCGACAAACGCGACGATTTCGGCTTTCCCATCGTAAATTTTCCACATTTAAGTAGTAATATCCCTCAGTCATCCGCATATGGAGTTTATATTTCACAAATGATCCGATACTCCAGGGCGTGTACAACATATGAAGATTTCATTTACAGAGGTTAACTACTGACTGACAAATTATTGATACAGGGATATCGAAAACCGCGTTTAATGTCAACGTTCCGCAAATTTTACGGTCGGTATAATAGTTTTGTTTGCGATTACTCTGTTTCACTAAGTCAAATGTTGAGTTGCCTTTTCGTTGGCGGTTGTTGAGACGTCTGTACCAATTGTGACGAGGATACACTCCTCACTTGTTTCATTGGACTTGACTGTGGACTCACGGCGGGTGTGACCGGTCGACAGGGGATGCTTACTCATCCATGGCACCTGATCCCACCTCTTGGTTTCCAGATGTCCGTGTTTGTCATTATTATCGGATTTGTATTTAAGTCCTGGACATTCTATTGATTTATACTTTAGTGTATTTTAAAAATTGCCCTACAAAACGAAATAAATGAATCATTTTTATCATACACTAATTAACACACACCGAAGTTCTAATGCTCAAAACATTCGTTTCTGTCGACTAGACTTCATCAGTTGAGCTCCAATCTAAAATACAGTTTCTAAAGGGAAAATGATATAATACAAGGCCAAATAATCAATCCAAATGCATTTATTAGCCAAATCCGTCCAAGAGTAACCACTGTTAAAAATTACTGTCTTAGCTTTTGAAGAATTTAAAATTTAAATGTTGTATCTAAATTAAGATTTTTGCAAATCTAATGCAAATTTATACCTTATATCATAATTATTCCCTGTTATATCCCCAGAATTTCTGATGAAATATGATTTACAGAAAAAAAAATTTATCTGTAGAGAATATCTTACGATCCCATTACTGCTGTTTGATAATCAAATTTATCGGTTTCATTTATCAATTTTATTTATTAAAAGTTTTTTTGTGGACATCCAACTGAAAACAAAATATGGCAGATGCGGTAAACTTAACAATTCTTTCATTAAAAGTGCAATATATACATACATAACATGCATCTTTTCTTTTACGATAGGTTCCGGTATCAGTTCGATGTGTTGGTGGTGTTCGGGAGTTTACATTCAAGTCTGCAAAACAATGTGCCTGCTCCATATGTAGAGGCGGATGAAATATTCTGTAAAACCAAAATATCAACGTCCAGCCGTGCCAGTAAAATCCGGATATACCATGGAACACGCATAATATGCTATTTAATGGATTTGTTTTACTATCCATCATTTTACTAATAGATTTTGACGAAGTGTAAACATTGCTCAATGGCATATTTCACAAAATTTAAAAAAAAAACTTTTACCTTGTTAAATACTGATAACTAACGTTTAAGTTAATCTAACACTTTAACTGAGATACTTGTGTATTATTATTAATATTATTATTATTATTATTATTATTATTATTATTATTATTATTATTATTAATATTATCATTATTATTATTATCATCATTATTATTATTATCATTATCATTATTTTTATTATTACTATTATTATTATTATTATTATTATTATTATTATTATTATTATTATTTGTTTAAAGTTTGAACATGTTATATATACCGGGAAAACGGCATTTGAAATGATATAAATAACTAAAGCATAAAAATAAAGTAAGAAAACAGAGCTAATTGCATCCGCATATATCATCTTATTTAAAACGTACACGTAATTTACATGTTCTAAATGTCATATTAAACAACATAACAATCAATGAAATACAGCTTTGGATTTGGTTTGGCTTTTGTAAATAAAATAAATTCGGGAGGTAAATCAGAAAGTCAAATTTCAGTTTTACTTGTTTGCTAAATTTCACACCTGTAAGTTTAAGATAATAGCAAAAGAAATTGATCATTGTATGTGTAACAGATCACTCGGCTTTGATATTCTGAAATTATATTTTTGTATATGTTCAAACTGTTGTAACACGTATATATAAACTATACTATGTTCTCGACATGTCATATCATATGAAGCGAATCTCTATCAATTATAAATATTTTATCAATAAATATTAACGCAAAAATGGCTTTTTCATTCTTACTTAACCACAGGTTGCAGTTGTGATCAGAACACCGTTCGATACGGGTTTCGATCTGAGCTAAATCAGAGACAATTTAAAATACACAACCTTTTACAAAATGCAATGCCGAAAAATGTTGTTTCGGAGACTGAAAATGAAAATACTCAACAAAATGTTCTGTATAAAATTTAATATAACGAATGTGAAGATCGATTAGTTTGGTATAACCAAGATTTACATGATGGAGATGTGTGTCCTTGAGTGAACAATAATGATGATTACACTTTTGGGAGATTTCTTCTAACTACAATACGTACCAAGCGAGTTGAGCATATGGATTTGTTTACATTTTATAGAAATATTCCCATGCCTATTCAATCTTTTCACCTCTGTCTAAATGCATTCCTCTCGGCAACAGGCTTTTCAAATGTTTATTCTTCTTCCACCTATCCTTTCATAGGCCGCCATATTCTTCTTGTTGGCCGTATGTGTTTGAAGTAGATGTAGGAGTCTTTTCTGCCATCGTTGTACACGCCATTTCCGAAGTAACCATGTGATTATCGAATGTTATTCGCATCCGCACAGCGAAACATAAAGTATGTGAGTTGTCAAAACTAATAAAAAAAAATACCAAAACATTCCTTTTCTCATACCTGCGTATATAATATAGAGTCGATATATGCCCATACAATACACTTATGGATGATCTGTGTATAACATATCACGTGACATGTATATTACATACCACGTGATATGCGTATGAACATTTATTTTCCTTTGAATGAATCTTTCGTAAGGCTGGCTAGTCCAAAAATGACACCGAGACAACAACTCAAACAATATAAAGTATAGCCTAAGTTGGTAATACAAATGCTTTAAGTTTATATATTCTACCTACTCATGATTATTTCTTGACGTGTGATAATTGCTGTGTAAACAAACGACGTGTCGATCTTTTTTCAACTTCCATGGAAGCGAGATTTGAAAATTGTGACAATCTTAAGCTGGTCCCCGTCTGACTACTACACTTTGTTCATACAATCGGATACCAGTTTATGACACCCAATACTCGAGTTATCTCCTTTTGCAGTGGTAGTATGAAGTAAACAAGTAAACAAGCTACATATATATATATATATATATATATATATATATATATATATATATATATATATATATATATATATATATATATCATTCCCTGTTGACCGGATACACCCGCCATGAATCACCAGTGAATTCCAAATGAAATAAGTAAGAAACGAATCCTCGTCACAATTGGTACAGACGCCTCAACGATTGCTTTCGAAGAGGTAACTCAACTTTTCATTTAGTGAAACAGAGTAATCGCAAACAAAAGTATTATACCGACCGTAACATTTGTGGAACGTTTACATTAAACACGGTTTTCGATATCCCTGTGTCAATAATTTTTCAGTGAGTGGTTTACTTCTGTATATGAAATGTTCATATGTTGAACACACCTGTGATATCTGATCATATCTGAAATATAAATGCATATGCATGTTACTGTGGTATATTATTACTTAAATGTGGAAAATTTACGATAGGAAATCCGAAATTATCGCGAGCCGGACTGGCTCAGTCGGTAGCGCACTCGACTCTTGATTGTGAGGTCGTGAGTCCGAGTCTAGCCAGCCACAGGTTGGTTTTCTTGTCCTTCGGATGAGACAGTAAAAATCGAGGTCCCGTGTCGCAGTAATTATTGGCACGTTAAAGAACCCTCACTGCTCAATGGCCGTAAGTGCCAAGCATAAGCCAAAATTTGAAGCCCTTCACCGGCTTTGGGTGACGTCTCCATATTAGTGAAAGATCTTGAGTGGACGTTAAACAACAATAAACAAACGAACCGAAATCGTCGCGTTTTTACATAAAGTTTAATAGTTAGTTTCCCGTCTGTGTCTATAGTAAGTTTGCAGCGTGTGTGTTTTATTCTATGGTATTTTTAATTTCTAGTTTGTTGAGATAAATAGCATTGACTTATATATGAAAATTGTCAAAACGTGGTCGATATATCTAAATGTCAAATTGAAGGACACCGCCAGCTTTTTCCTCTTTTGATTCAGCAGTTTCTGAATGAAGTCTTTTCGTATGAATAAAGGAACATATCAGCTAATAAAGGGGCACAATTGGTTCTTATAAGAAATTCTATCTTCAGTGTATTTATGTGTAGAATCAGAGTGATTTCGGACAAAATATGTATCATGGCAACCAATGATATTCTATTTTCGGATACCACCTTTAGTGAAAAAAAAAATGTCAATGATGCCAAATTTTTTTTTAATTTTTCAGGTGGATTAATGTGTGAAGAGAAGAAAAATCGTATGTGTTGATACTATGAATTTGAAGAAAATAAAAATTGTTTAGAATATTTAAGTATCCATATCTGATTTACACCGCCTATAGAATAAGTAACTGTACAGTATTTTTTAACTTTCTCCTTCGCAGCTGTCCGTATCTTGATAAGGAATAAAGGTTTGATTGAAAATTTTCTAGATCCTGCTTAATGAGAGTTTTTTTGTGAAGTTTAGGTATCCAATATAAATATGGTAGCTCAAAATCAGTACTGGTTGTATGTACATCAAAAGAACATAATACGGACGTCTGATTTTGAATGATTTCGTCCTTTGAAAATGGGCTACGTGTTTATATTGGATTACAATATTTCGTATTAAACCCTAGTTCTTTGAATAAACAATTATAGTAATGTGCCTTATAAATAAAAACTATATTATTTGAGGCTTTGTTTGCTTGGACCAGTACATATTGGTCATATAATCTACCCAGCTCAGCCACCATTTATGGGTCATTGAATACAAAGGATAACGTGTTTTCATAGTTCCTTTAAGTTTTCGAATGCGAAATTTTATCAACCACCGTATAGGTTTTAACCATTCAGACAAAGTGTTTGGTTCCACGTCTTTATGCTTTGTCATAATCCTCGACAGGAGTCATAACTAAACTGAAATTATGTCGTCAATTAAACATTCGTTTCATCTTGGAAGTCAGCTGCTCTATACAATGTTCATGGCCTGGCTCCATCAATCTTGTCGAGAATAACTTATTAAGTGTAAATATTTCTAAAATATGATTGGTTGAGCAGGTCAAGTTGACAATTTTTAAAGAAGTTTTATGGTGCCGGGCCACGGTATAATTAAGTCTCTAAGAATTCCCCTGTTTGCGTGTGTGTAGCTTTGGGAATTGTATCACTATATTTGTGTGCATAGATTATGTAGATTCAAAGATATGAAAATATAATTATTATCATCAACATGTTTCCTTTTATATAATGTCAATATGATAATCAAACATATAATAAGACTTATCCGAGCTTCATCTCAAAACATTTTACTTCTTACTCCATTAGTCCAGCATTGGAATTTTCAATCATTATTTTTTGGAAACAAAAATCACTTTAATTATCTTTTACTCCCACCATCTCGCATTTGACGAGCAGAATCAGAATGTTCGGGTTCATATTTGAAATGCTCATAGACAAACGCTTGACCAAATGAAAACCACCAGGGCTAAAGAGGAAAGGTATTGCAAGGAATATTGAGGATAAATCTTAAATGATTATGTAAATAATAATCTGATATACACGATAGTGTCCTGTTCAACTGCAAAAATGGTTTTATCGTATTGCTCATGGAAAATAATGTTGACCTCTTACAACCATGGTTAAATCATTTTATCATTGAATGATAGTGACCTTATATCACTATCATATATATATATATATATATATATATATATATATATATATATATATATATATATATATATATATATATATATATATATATATATATATATATATATATTGAAAATGATCTCTGCTCAATATCCGGTAAAATATATATAAAAAATCTAACATTAACATTAGAACGTAAAGAAAAAGAGAAACATTTTATTAATGTATTTAAACCCCAGCTAAATGCAGTCATATAAGACTTACCTCTCTTTATCACAATGACGTCACGATATCTATGACGTCATGAAATATCGTTGATTTAATGTTGATATGTAGTAAAGCATCAGAAGATTAAACATGAAAGCGCTAATGCTTAAGTAGAGCTGAAGTGTTAATGTTAGATTTATATATATATATATATATATATATATATATATATATATATATATATATATATATATATATATATATATATATAAATACAGAATGTCACATCACAAAACAGTTTTAAGTTTATTAACTTACATTGCGACACGTGTTTTGCGTTACAAACGCTCATCAGGCAATGGTCATCAACAAAAATGTATTGAATATTTAATTTATTTACGTTTGGACTTTCAATATATATATATATATATATATATATATATATATATATATATATATATATATATATATATATATATATATATATATATATATATATATTTATATATATATATATATTAGTGTTTGTGTGTATGTGTTCAAAATCTAATGCGCGAAGGACTTTATCTTCGTGACCCTCTATCCTAGATTCGATGCTGTTTGCACATTACAACAATTATGATAGCTTGCATAGTAAATTCCAAATAATGCAATCGATCAAAATGTAATAAAGTGCCGTAGCATTGGTAAAATAATATGAATAATTGCACTGAGTTAACGAAGTTATCAACAATGAACATTAAATCTAATGAAATAGGAGAAATTATGTACAAATCTAACATTTGTTAACCCATCATAGTAATGTAATACTATAAGGAACTCTTAAACATCAGATATTTTGGTTTCTGATATTTTTTGTATTGTATGCAATGATGTGCAATAGATATAACTCATGAATATTTCTATTTCTTTTACTCAGCACAATCGTTTCCAGTTACAAAATGAACGACATTTTCAGTTGACCTGAACTTTGTTCATGTTGACCTGGGCCCGATACCATAGACAAGGAAAATTCTTTGACAATTTTATTCTCAAAATTTAAGAATTTACTCATCTGAGTAGAAAGTGAAAACTCGCTGACCATAAAACGAATTTTCTCAACTGAGGTAAGATTGCCAAGAGGCAGTGTAAATTTCGTCCAGGACATATGTTCCAATTAATGTCCCGATTCACTTAATTTTGATGTTTGAACTTTATTATTGCCATAATCTATGATTAATTAATTGATAACCAACCAAGGGGTATAAAATGCGTTAAAAATCAAACAGGCAGCACGTTTTGTGGCATAAAAGGGGAATATATATACCTTTTTAAAAAACATTAAAAATGTCTTTTAAAATGCCAATACATGACCGAAGTCAGTTTATTATACATATGATATATATAATGTTTATAATAAATGATATTGAAGATACAAGTAAATTAGTATAAGTACATTAGATAAGATGTTACATTAGGTAATGTAAACCAACGTCGTATGTCCAAAAACAAGCCAGCAGAGAAAATATTGTTTGTCTCCTAAACCTATTTCGCTCAAATAACACGTTGTTTCCGAAAGCCAAAGGATTAAACATGGGCAACAATGACAATGACATCCCGAGGCGAACATATGGGGCGGTCATTTTCGCTGTTAAGAATTACTGAAGTCAGCTACAGACCTTACTTAAATATTTTATCACTTGAGAAAGAAATTCGTCTAAGAATTTATTTATGGTCCACAACTGTACCCAAGTTTAGAAAATTCTCAAGATTTGAGTAAAATCTTGAAGTTGAAATAAAAAAAGTAATAATTTTGTCTGAGAATAGTTTTATGGCGCTGGGCCCTGAGCTTTGTTCGTGGTGACCTGAACTTTGTTCGCGGTGACCTGAGCTTTGTTCATGGTGACCTGAGCTTTGTTCGTGGTGACCTGAACTTTGTTCTTCGTGACTTGAGTTTTGTTTATGGTAACCTGAGCTTTGTTCATGGTTACCTGAGCTTTGTTCTTGTTGGCCTGAGCTTTGTTCGTGGTGACCAGAGCTTTGTTCTTGGTGGCCTCAGCTTTGTTCGTGATGACCTGAGCTTTGTTCTTGGTGACTTGAGTTTTGTTCATGATGACCTGAGCTTTGTTCATGGTGACCTGAGCTTTGTTCTTGTTGGCCTGAGCTTTGTTCGTGGTGACCTGAGCTTTGTTCTTGGTGACTTGAGTTTTGTTTATGGTGACCTGAGCTTTGTTCATGGTTACCTTAGCTTTTTTCATGGTGACTTATTCAAAAATCCTTTTGTATGTCGTCGTGCTGTGTGCATTGTCGTCAGTTAACTTTTCGCATTTTCGACTTCCTCTCAAGAACCGTTTGTCAAATTAAAAAAGCTTCAATACATCAAGGGGCTTCAGAAAGCTTGGATTAGCAATTGTTCTGAAACTAAGTCAGCATTTAATAAACATATCCCTTTATTAGTGGTATACGGTCCCACTTATTGATGATGGAGTATAAAGCCCGATATCAATTTACCCTGAGAAAGATGACCAGCCTTCTACGAAGTAACTGACAATTTCGTCACATAATTAGGTCAAAGCTTCAAATTGTTATGAAAAGCAGAAGTGATTTATCTTGCAATTTTTTAATCAAAACGCGATGTCCAAAACTTTCCAGTAAACTTACGACGATGAAGATGTTTAGACAATTTGCATGTGATGGCTCCGATTTGCCTGGCAAGGTGGATAACCAGATACAAAATCCTACCATACCCAGAAGTAATTGATTCTTCACCAGACACTCAGCATAAGGCTTCAACTTTATGAATGTAAGATGAGATATTCAACCACAGTCCCTTCTAACGAAACAAGTAGTAAGTACACAAACCCTAGTGTATTGGTCTATGTCCATTGCACAAAGCATTGGTTTAGTTACATGCAGGACGATAGATATATATTTAAAGACACGTGTATCACTATGATACTTCGTACAAATGAACAAGGACTTTACGTTTTAACCAATGATTTTATTAATCTATTGTACCGAACAGCTAATATATATTTTTGCATGTCAAACATTATGCCAGTAATGACAATTTTGGTTACATTGTTTCCAGAAACAACGATTCACAGTGCAATCTAATATTATGAGGTAAATTGTTCAATATACAATCAAGGTGTATTCAACAATATAATGATAAATCATTATTCTTGCATCTGTACTGACACTGCATTGTAAAAAGTGAGACTTGTATATATGAATCCTTTTGTTATCGACCCTGCACAAATAACAGAATTCGGATCAAGGTCTCGGATAATGCAATGAGGTGTGTATGCTATTGAAGCTTTGTATGCTTAAAATATCACTTCTTCAACGTGGAGGCGTCAAATATGGTTCCGTACTGAACATATAGTTTGTTTGCTATCTAATGTTAGATATTTTAATATTAAATTAGTGACTTTCCATTGTTATTGAAGATAACATTCACAGAAAGGCATGCTTACAGTGTTTGAAAAGTAATGCTGGCAGTGCATTGTCATTCCAAATCCTCTGTCATTTGTAAACTCACCATTTCTAGTACCGTTATTAAAGCTTCTTCATCTAAAAATTAACCGTTGTCTCGATGATTACCCACGATAATAATTTACGTCACCAAAAGAAATTTAACTGATAAATAACCCCATTAATTGGTAATCCTTATCAAAATGCAATATATTAACATCAGAGATAATACATAATAGTGCAAGGTTTCATTTGTCAATCCCACCAAACAAACTTCGTATTTGTTGGTAAACAAATAAAAAAAATTTACAAGGAAGTGTTACAGCGAATCTGTTGGTCTTTGAATATGAAAATAATAACATACACCTCCTCAACGAAGTAATACTAATTTGATTTTATTCCTTTAAGTGGCTTTCGGATATTGCAACCATGTTTTTGTACAAAACGTGGATGACGACGGTGTATCTGCGTAATGACAAGACTGATTTAAATATATACTATTCAGGAACGATTTCAATAAATTGAATAGACGTTTCAATAGATCGAATTTGCCTAAAGAAATTGACATGAAGGAGAATTCAATTTGGAAAGAAAATCACATTTTAATCAATTTCTCATTACTCTGTGAAGCTTAACCCCGTGTAGTAAGCAAATCTGGTAAATACAAAACTACTGCAAGACTGCCATTTGTTTATGCTGTTCGTATGGAGGCACAAACATTTTTATATTCCTAGATGTTTTGTGTAAATAAGGTCAGATCTAATGTCGTATGCATATACCAGCAGTAATGTAGAATTTATCATTTGTAAACCTAACAATTGCTAAACTGGCATTTTGCACATGTATATAGATTTAAGAATATTTCTTCCTGTGTATATCTCTTTTAATTTATTGAGCATCAATATAAGTATAAAACAAGAGAGATTTTACAGAAATAAAATTGTGCTTGATCTTACACGATTACAAAAGTTATTATTTAAAATTAAGAGTAAGGCGTTTGACATTTCAATTAATAATAATAATAATAATAATAATAATAATAATAATAATAATAATAATAATAATAATAATAATAATAATAATAATAATGAAAATAATAATAATGATGACGATGATGATGATGATGATGACGACGATGATGATAATGATGTTGATGATGATGATAATACTAATACTAGATTCATCATCATCGTCGTCGTCATCATCATCATCATCATCATCATCATCATCATCATCATCATCATCATCATCATCATCATCATCATGTAGTAGATAATATAAGAGTAAAGGTTCCTTAATGAACCCTATGCCATGACCATTGTGCTTATCATTCTTTTACACAATGGTTAATATCACTTTATTGAATATGGTTCCGGGTTTAGCAATAACTGACAGGAAATTAGCAGAACTCGACCGAATTAATTTCAGGCTTTTTAAACAGTAAAGTACAACCAAATCAAACATTTAATTGCGCAACAACAGTTTAACTGCTGAAAAAAGAATTACAAGAAAAATGAGAAATGTGAAATAAAATAATGAACATTTCTATGGCACGCTGAAATCACATTAATGAGTAAAAATGAGGAAATAGCAATGCATAATCGAAACTCAAGTCATTAGAATATGACGAACTATATATATAAATTGTCTCAACATAAAGAACAACTGCGATACCCAAACGGGATAGGACCAGGTGTCCGGAAGCAGTAAACGTCCACTGCTAGCATGCTGCATCCGCTGCAAATGTTCCATGGAAACCATTCTTGTTTTGTGATTTTATTTTCATTCTTGAGTATATCTGCTTTCAAAGGGACAATTATTAAGGATTCCAAACCCGGAGAATCCGTTGTGATCTCTTTTTCTGTTTCTCGACATGTTATAAATTTATACCAGGGCAATATCACGGCATCATCAGATATTTCAATCTTTTATATCATCATATCATCATCATCATCATCCTCATCCTCATCCTCATCATCATCATCATCATCATCATCACCATCAACAACAACATATTAGAAAATAAACTTCATTCAAATTTTATAAATATATGGAGTCAACACAAAATTTTATTTTCAAACCAACATATCCACTGATTCAATTATGATTAACACACAGAAACGTGCATGATTTAATCTTATTGTATTATGTAAATAAAAAATTTGTAACTAAAGTCTTGCGCTTTTTAGGACACTTTTAAATTTTGAATTTTACAGTGTTCAAACGTTTTGCAATTTTTAACATCTATATTATTGTATTGTATGATGTATTCTGATCACGCATATTGTCTTTCAATTTATGTCACTTTCATTAATATTTTGAAATCAATATCAAACAATCATTTTATCATTAACTTTATAACATACCTTGGAAGAAATGTATTGCGTTTTCCGAATCTATCTTTTACTGTTAAATGAACACAAAAGATATAAGTTTTGAAATTCCGGAAATGATATACAGGATAAATTTCTTTGGCATTTGCTAATAATTTCCATATCTTCCTCGCTAATGACAGCCATTAGTCATTGTTTGTTTGTTATTTATATGAGCCTTCTATGTGATAGTAATTAGGCGTTGAACTGTTTGTGTTTGCATTAAGACAACAAAGAAATATAATTATCAAATTCATTATAGCAGTAGACACCTGACTTCAGTAGAAATAATTCATATCCACCTTTTGATATACTGGAGAGATTTATTTCCAATTAGTGCGTTATCCAAAACAAAATACACAGATAAATAATTTCTTATTCAGTGATGAGAAAGATAGATGCATATGATCAAATTATATACGCATTTACGGATATCATGATTTCCAGCACGTCGTAGTAATTTGAAATTAAGTCAGTGACAGTGCTAGCAGAAATAAGCAAAACTTTATTTCAATATCAAATTAGACCCGAATATCAATTATTTGTAATTAAATTTCACCTCGAAGACCGAAATGTATATTTCTCATTTATATCTATATTACTATTCCTCCCGATTGCCCATTCAGTAAGAGCGTCTGTATCACAAGAAGAATGTCAAGGACTCAATTCCCAAAGTTGAATAACACCTAACACTTTAAAACGTTTGTTATGTTAAAAAACAAATCACTTTTCTGTGTCATGTTTTAGTGAGATGGAGCATGTAGATATCTTACCATTCTCATTACTAGATCCACTAGTAACCATTTTGATTATAACATCATGAAGGTGCTAGCACTCATGTGTTTATGCCAATTAATTATTGTGATATACATGTACTTATCTCAAAACTGAAAGTCATCAGCAATTAAACACGTAACGACCCATGCAAAAAGCTTATCACATGGTTCGGAAACCGTATTCATGAAATTATCATTGTGTTAGGGTACATGTTTCTGCAGAGTAATTGGAATTAATGGCAGTACTATTTTCAGTTAAGATGTATCTATTCTAGAAACTCTTAATTCTGATTTATGATATCACTGGCATGGTACCTATTCTCGGGCGGTATCTATTGTGTGACGCTTTCTCTTTGTACGTAAGTGTACACATTTGTTCGAGATTTTATGAATGTATCGTCTGCTTTCAATATAAAACCACAAATACAACATATACAACAGTATAAATGTCCAGGATGTCCAGGGTACAATATACAAATCTGGTGAATATTCATTCGGACAAACACGGACCCCTTGAAATCTATAGGTGGAATCAGGTACCATAGATGAGTAAGCATCCCCTGTTGACCGGTCACACACAACGTGAGTCCAGAGTCAAATTCAAATGAATATGTGAGGAATAAATCATCGTCATAACCGGTACCGAAATTAACCATGTTACAAACATTACGATTGATAATTTCAGTACAACCGTGTAATCACCTACATTTTTATCATACTATCCAACATTCTCTTTCCACAAGCCGTGGTGGAAATAAAGTCACTAGTTCAGCATTAATACAAATGCCGTCTGAGAATAGGTCCCCTTGCAATCACAATTACGACATTCAGGTTGAGTTTCTCTCTGTAGCAAGATAAACAATTGAAACTGGAACCTCATACTGTACTACTATGTCTATAACTACTACTTAAATTGATGATGATGATGATGGTGATGGTGATGATGATGATGATGATGATAATGAAGAAAACGACAATGAAAATGTAATGGTGGAAAAAATATTTCAGAAAAATTGTTTATTGTATTATACCACACAAGGCCAATGTCTTCCTAAAGTACAGCGGATGTTCACATAGTACAGATATAGCTACCGAATGTAATGGATATCTTCTCTGCCTTTCTACACCATTAAGCAATCTAATGTTTTCAGTAGTTTTTCTACACTGGAAAACATTCAAGTGTAATTATGGCTAAAGTTTACAGTAGTTTGGACGTCATCCATTCATGAAATTGTCTGTAACCGAGTTTTCGTATTATAGTACAGCTCCAACAAAGTGATGGTGATTTACAAGTCATGTTTATCAAACATTGGGTATAAATATTTGTAATGACTAATGTGATATCGGACCTTAATCACGTCCTACTGAAAAGAATTTTTGTTGAGTCATTTAAGTTGTCGTGTAAATACATTTTACGATATTAATCCGTTGGCACATGACATCTTTTATCTTTTAATTCAAATATATGGAAATCTGGTGAAAATTGGACAAACACGGACGTATAGAAATCTTTTGTGCGAATATGTGGTAGAAACCTTTACTCTTTTACTCTGAAATTAAAAATTACTCTTTTGTGTAGGATTTTCTATCTTTTGAGTGAAAATGTAATAATAAAATACATACAGTTTTTATATATTCTAATCATAAATTATTATAGTAATCGAAGAATTGAAACATGTTAGTGTATTTATACTACAAAACTGTTGTGACATATCTTTCGTCTTCTTAACTACGTGGCGTGGATTCCACTAATAGATTAGAATTCGTATGTTAGGTTAGTATTACCCAGGAAATTGATAAATTAAGTATTCTGCTAATAATTTTATTCACATGTATTTAATATATTTTATAACTAGCGTTAAGGTACAAACTCATTGTGATAAATTCATTCATCAGCAATCGGTCACGTGACTGATATATTGAATATTGGGTTAAAAGAAGAATGATTTTAAAGGATTTCAAAATTAAACAAGTTCATCAATCTATCTATATACTATCTACATACAATCTATCTATCTATCTATCTATTGGACTACAATGTTATTGTGTCACTTCGTTTACTACAAAGCCCTATGCTTTGCACTACACAATGCCTTGCTTTGTTTGTTTCTCTCTGTACATGATTTATAGTTATGATCTAAAGCTGTCATTTTGTTACTGAGCAATGTTGTTGTAATAAAAATATCGATGTTGCTTCGCCCTATAGATGATGTACAATTATGATCCAGTTATCAGTCTATTGTTGAGAAATGCTGATGTAATAAAAAATATTTATGTTATTGATGGGAAGAAGACAATCAAATAATTGCACGGAATATACGAAATGCAATTGATGTTGCCAATCCCAAATTTAATCTAGTAGATGTAGTAAGCTATCAAATTATTCCGTACATATCGTAGTAGTAGTAGTAGAAGTAGTAGTAGTAGGAGTAGTAGTAGTAGTTGGAGGAGTAGGAGTAGTAGTAGTAGGAGTAGTAGTAGTAGTAGTAAGAGTAGTTGTAGTAGTAGTAGGAGGAGGAGGAGTAGGAGTAGTAGTAGTAGTAATAGTAGTAGTAGTAGTAGGAGGAGGAGGAGGAGGAGTAGTAGTAATAGGAGGAGGAGGAGTAGTAGTAGTAGTAAGAGTGTAGTAGTAGTAGGAGGAGGAGAAGGAGGAGGAGGAGTAATAGGAGGAGGAGGAGTAGTAGGAGGAGGAGGAGTAGTAGTAGTAGTAGTAAGAGTGTAGTAGTAGTAGGAGGAGGAGAAGGAGGAGGAGGAGTAATAGGAGGAGGAGTAGTAGTAGTAGTAGTAGGAGGAGGAGGAGGAGGAGGAGGAGGAGAAGGTGTACCAGTTGTAGAAATAATAGTGGTATTATTTGTAGTAGTAGAAGTTGTTGCTATAGTCGAAGTGAAGTGAAGTAGAAGTGTAATAATCCTAGTAGTAGTAGTCATGGTAATAGCAGCAAATAGTAGTGTCAAGAGGAGGGGTGACAGTAGATGAAACAGTACAGATTAAAAAAATGTAACTTTTCTTATTTTTTATATGTCCAGCTAATTGCATTGATTTACTTCAACTTCCCCATGTGTTCGATGATTCGGGGCTAATATTCAGGTATCCAAGAAATACCTGTATTATCTCTCATTCATCCCATGCCAAGAGGAATCAGTTACTCTACTTTTTGTTCTTGAAATAGGACACTATTTTATATTTCGATGAATCTCTGTGAGAGCAAAAATACATCATGTACGTTGTAAGCTCAATTGCCACACTAAAATCTATATCCGGTGACTTCACCAACAAATGACGTCAGATTTAACTACATCAATTAACTTATCATTGCGTTGGTTGTTTGTGTCTAATGAGGCACTGAACAGTAGAATTAAACGATACTGTGAAACAATCTCAGTGTAAAAATAAAACTTCCGGGTATCATAGATTAGGAAATATATTTAAAAACATAGCACTATTAACCGACAATATCCTTTGGCAATATTGTCCAACATGCAATTAATGGAAGAACGAAAATGTCTCTGGTATACTGATTTAGATTTTGTAATGCCATTTATATATCAATATTGTTCAATGAATTAGCATTTTTTACTGGATAACTTGATCATTGAGTCACAATATCTGTAATCGAAATGCTCTTAAAAAACAATTGTTTATATTCGCTGTGTATGTAAAAAAACAGTTCGTATAATATACACATGATCTGAGATTTATGATATCTCAGTGAGTCGATTTTTTTGTCTCGTAAGCAGAAGGTCCCCGGAGCTTCAGATATGAACTAAATGGTGATATAATTTCTGTGTAAGTGATGGAGTGATGGATAAGCTTCATGTCTCACACATGTCGGAGAATATTTGTGAAACCTCTTTTGAATCAGCACGCGAACACAGCACAGGTCAAGATTTACTTTGAGTATAGGATTCGGACAGGAAAACAAAGACAAAATTAAAGCGATACAATGTTAAATGCTGGTCTTGTCATTCAGATGTTGTCAGTAATCCAAGTATCTTTCACTCCGACAATATTGTTTATGTTTTCGTATTCATTACAGTATGCTGATTTATTCTAAATATGTGTTTACTCACATCGAGTAAATTTGTTTTGTTTCTTGCTGCAAATACACAACCAGAGATACATTAGCTATTCTCCAATGGTTCACAGACGGTTGTTTTTGGTCAAACTCAAGGGTATCAACAAGCTACACGTGATATGACGTAACAATACAGTTTGTGACGTAGAACGTCTGTGGCTCCTAAAATGCAGTAGTTATGTCAGATTTGACATAAATCTGCGTAGCTCTACATAGGCATGTACATAAACATGTATTTACGACATGGGAGAAAAATATTAATCCCTGCCTCGAGGGTATGACATAGGAATCATCAAGCCTCGGGTTTGTCATTCAAGAATCTTACCTTTGTATTGAGATTCCTTTGTCATACCATTAAAGTAGGGGTATATTTTATTATTCTTAAACACAAATTTGTTCACAAAATTCACATTCATTAAAAACTATAAACTGCTGGTGGACCGTTTGAGTCCCCAAGGGCACACGTAAACCTGTATCAGCTGATAAATCTATTTTGAAGTGGAGCTCAGTTGATGATAACCAATTGACAGAAACGATCGTTTTGAGCATTATGACTTTAGTATTATATTTATAATATATATTACATTATATTAGATATGGTTTAATGATTTAAGGAAGAAAGTAGAAAATACTACAAAATACCATACATACCATAAACTTATTAATTACATGCTTGTGTATATTGAGTATATTAGCCGGCGAAATGTCCAGATAGAGCAAATGAACTTTGCTGATATCAATATTTATATTTGACATGCAGGTGAGTTACACTCAAACTTCTTTACTTCACATGTTTGTTCTATGTGACTGTAGTTAGACAATGACGACTGATTTTGCAAACTCGCCTTTTATATCGGTTGTGGAGACTTGTTTCGATTCAAAAAACAAATATGGCTACCAATGGAAGTAAAACACAGGAGATATTTCAAAAACTATAATTATTTTTTTATTTGATTAAATTGGTTTAAAAGTTTAGATGACAGCTAAAACAATGTTTTAATTTTGCTAAAATAAAATTCTTAAGCTGATACTTTTTTTTCACGCTGGTGCATATAGAAAACCTTTCCCCCATAGAAAATCAACCCCCGGGGAAATTGTCTATATAGAAAAGGTTCCCCTACGGGAGAAAGTTTTATATATAGAATTCATTCCGACCTCTCTGCACAGAAAACTAACCCCATCTGTTTGAGATTTATGCCAGCTATACACCTATATATCGTTATTTTTTCCAAACTATGAAGCAGGATTATAAATACATATACATGTAATATAAATACAAGTATAAAAATCTCAGATACCGAAGCACAATTCATTTGGATGTCCAGGACATAGTTACAAATCGAGTAAAATGGACAAACACGGACCTCTTGAAATCAAGAGGTGGGGCCAGGTGCCATGGAAGATGGAAGAGTAAGCACCCCCTGTCGACTGGTCACACCCGCCGTGAGTCCACAGTCAAATTTAAATGAAATACGAGAAGCACGAATCCTCATAATTAGTACAGACGTCTCAACAACCGCCATCGAACAGGTAACTAAACATTACAAACAGTACAATTTACACAATTCTCGGTGCCGGATGATATCAAAATTAAATGTTTCTTTTGGTAACCGCAATCAATTTTCTTTTTGTATCTTTTAATTAGATGGACTTTTCTTTGCTGATTTCATCTAAGAATAATATTATTCAAATATATATCAACTAATTTATAAAATATTTCGCGACCAAGCAAAGGTCAATAACGACAATGCATATATATTTGACTGTGATTAATTTGATCGATATGTAACTTATTAAGACATAGAATGATTTACCGACATAATCTTATGGATCTAGCTTTTAATTAGATTTTATAGAAAATATAGTATTACACTCAAGATGTGTGAAAACGTCTCATAAGTTTGAATAAGATAAGCGAGAAAGTATCTTACTAGATTGTCTCAGTTTAAGTGAGAAGGCCTCTTATAAATTTAAGTCTGGAAACATGTGGGGTTTACACTCAGCATATGTTCCATATTTTGAAATAATCAGCAAACACATTTATTAATATTTTCCGGTTTGAGGGGGAAACTTTTCTACATATTTTTTCTTCCGGGGGGAAGATTATGTAGAAAATTTACCGGGGAAGGTTTTGTATACAGAAAACTTTCCGGGGGAAGATTCTCTATGCGGAAGGTTTTCGATATCACACTGGTATTTTTTATACGAAATACCACTTCAGTATGAAATGATGAACTATTACCGAAATACCAGTTACATTCTATATGTATACACTCGGGGAGTCAAACATTCCAACGGCACTTACAACGAGCCAGTGTTTGTAACATTCAATGATTCAAAATAAATGCTCAAGACCTCAAGACAACTGTTTCGTGGCCATTGCCACTGTTACTAGTCAGTAATAAATAAACCCGGTATCTGGAAATTCGCTACCAGCTGATTATTTTATACTAACTAATGTTGTTTTTTTTTCAAATGTATTGCACCGTTTAAATGTTAAATTCCTCAAAAGCTAAGTAAAAATGAAGAAGTACCAATTAATATTCAACATTCAAGTCCATTACAACACGACGAATTAGATGTACAAATGGTTTCAACATGAAGAACAATTGCGAATCCCAAACCAGGTGTCCTAAAGTAGGAGCGTTCTCTGCTGGCATGCCACACCCATCGCAAAATTTCCATGAAAACCTTTCTAGTTAAGATGAGATATTCACCTTACAGTAGTTACTCAGACGGATTTAGCAATACATTTAGGTCATTCTTGAATTCGCTTACTCTTCATCTAAACTACAACTAATCTATTCAAGTCGTCCTGCGCCCATAGCCCGTCCGCCCTTAAATGATTCTTGTTAAATTCTTGCTATCGCTATTTCTCAGAAAGCACCGTACATTTGCAGGAGGGTTGGATCAGAAAATGGCTGCCAAGCGGCCATCTTGGATTTTGATAGTCAAAGGTTGTTATCGCTATTTTCCATAAATTCAATGTTGATGTATGTCGAAGGTTTACTTCTCCAATTAATACACACAGGGTGGAAAACAGTTATTATATTTTAAATGTTTTGAGTTCTTGGTTTTTATATTTCAACTTCTTAATTCTAATCCATACAAGGAAATATGGCATCATAGACGTAATAGTAAATCACATCGGAATCGTTTTAAGATGATATGGGTATGCACTGCACATCATGAAAAAGACAAAATCTTATTTGCACTAGGTCGTTGCCATTGCTGGTGGAACATTTGAGTCCCCGAGGGTATACATAAACCTAGTACTTGGTATTTCAGTACATAGCTGATAATCTTATACTAAAGTGATATTTCGTACCGATAGTAACATTTAAAATTCTAAATTTTAAATCCTTTAAAAGCTAAGATAGACATCCTTTTACAGTGGTTACTTTTAGACGGATTTTGAGTATACGCTTAGATTTATTATTTGACCTTGTCAGATACCACTTCCTCTGTAAAAAATCAATTTAAAATTTGAGCTCCACTGATGAAGTCTAATTGACATAAATGAACGTCTTGAGCAGTATAACTTTGGCATTATGTTTATAATATTTGCAATTACTATGTTTCACTAATGCAGTGTTGGTTTATTTGTTTGGTAGCGATTGTTGAGTCTGCAATGTTGTGACTGGATTTATTCCTCACATATTTCATTTGAATTTTAATTTGAACTCACTGCGGGTGTGACTGGTCAAGAAGGGATGCTTACACCTCCCTGGCACCTGATTCCACGTTCAGATTTCCAGAGGTCCGTGTTTATCTAATATTTATCAAATTTACATATTGGATCCTCAGCCCGGCACCATAAAACTTGAGAATTGAAATCTGAGAATGTTTGCAAATTGGCCTGCTCAGTCAATCAGATTTAAGGATTTGCCACACTTGAGTAAAATTTCTAGACTTAAGTAATTCTTAAGTTTTATGGTGCTGGGTCCTGGACTTCCCGAAGATGAACACTTTTGTTTCTGTAAACGTTTTATTCTTACACGTAAATAAAATATAACCCTGCTAACAATCTGTGATCATCTTTAAAAGGTATCGATCATATTCAGCATTCCTATTTTATATTTGTATAGATTTCTCCCGCGTATATTTGTTATAATGTTGGCTACATAAAGGGTTAATTTGATTAAAGGACAAAGTTACCTTTAGTGTTTATGATAATTGAATGTATTCTCGGATTCAAGTTTCCCGTAATGTGAAAAATGGCTTCCAAATTAGAAAACATATCCACATAATTATTATTAACTTAGATATTGCAATTCACAAGATGTTTCTATTCCAAATTTTCAGATGCAAACCTGCCGGCATGACCTTTATTAATTGTCTGAAATGTCCTGGACGTAATTGATTAATATCACATAGATGTAGGGGTATTTGGTCGGATTCCAATTTTCTATGTTATAAATATTCTGTTTTGAGCGTATGACCAGGGCATATTGTCAATTGCAGCTCGCCCACAAGGGAGGAATATCAACAAATGTGACAGCTTAATTAAAAAAAACAACTTTATTGTACATAACATACTTCAAACGTGTTCATATAAGATTGTTTCAATTATTCCTTTCTCCCTTTATTTCTGATAAAGAACAACGTTATTCTTTTTAGAATAAGGTACAAAATACGGAAAATAAGTATAAAAAGGTTACGTGTTTTCTAAAAACTATGACACGTCAAAATCACATTAATGAGTTAAAACTAGTTTTCTCCATTAAATCGAATTTTTCTCCAGTAAATATGAGTCACGAAAAACAAGGTTTTACTGCAGAAAAAACTTATTTTATGAATGTGATTTTCGCGTAGCAATTTGCATTGACGTAATTTAAATCTTTAACTTCTCTGAGCTTCATACTGAGCTGCAATGTTTGACCGGAGAAAAACCAATTGTCACCTTGTACATGTCATAAAAAGCGCGACCGAAAATATATCAGATATGTTTACATGGGAAATCATATAAAGCCGGCCTTGATTGATTAATTAAATTATGTAATTGTATAAAGGGATAGAGAAAATGGATCTGAAACCGAAATATCAAACTGTTAATTATATAAAAAAATCTTAGATACCAAAGTAAAAATCAATAGAATGTCCAGGATATAGATACAAATCCGGTAAAAATGGACAAACACGGACCTATGGAAACCAAGAGGTGGGATCAGGTGCCATGGAGACGTAAACATCCCCTGTCGACCGGTCACATTCGCCGTGAGTCCACAGTCAAGTCCAATAAAATACGTGAGGAGTGAATCCTTGTCACAATTGGTACAGACGTCTCAACAACCGCCAACGAAAAGGCAACTCAACATTTCACTTAGTGAAACAGGGTAATCGGAAACAAGACCGACCGTACAATTTGCGGAACGTTGATATTAAACGCTGTTTTCGATATCCCTGTGTCAATAATTTGTCAGTTAGTAGTTTACCTCTGTAAATGAAATCTTCATATGTTGTACACGCCCTGGAGTATTGGATCATTTGTGAAATATAAACTCCATATGCGGGTGTCTGAGGGATATTACTACTTATATGTGGAAAATTTACTATGGGAAAGCCGAAATCGTCGTATAGCTTTGTTGCCAATGTCCCGTCTGTGTCTATATTAAGTACAATGTCTAATTGTGAAGCGTATGTGCTTGATTCTGTTGTATCTTTAATTTCTAGTTCGCTGGAATATATCGCATTGACATATGTATGAAAATTGTCATCATTAATTGACAAAACGTCGTCGATATATCTAAATGTCAAATTAAAGGACACCGCTAACTTTTTTTTCTTTTGATTCAGCAGTTTCTAAATGAAGCCTGCCTCGTATGAATAAAGAAACAGGTCGGTCAATAAAGAGACACAATTGGTTCACATAGGAATGCCGACAGTTTTTTGAGAGGCCACGCCTCCGAACATTACAAATATATTGTCTATTAGAAATTCCAGCATATTTGTTTTATCAACTTATGATCTCAAATTATCGAGCAAAGATTGAAATTGGGATTCCAGAGCTACGTGTGATATCATCTGACTTTGTATGTTCGAGTTTTTACAATTTGGCGCAGCTTGCTCAGCTGTAACCAAATGTCATCGAACTTCGATAGCAAAATGTATATTTTATATGCAGACGTAGACATATACTTGTGGAATGCATGCATATAGTTCTTATATTTTTGAAAAATGAAAATAAAAATATGAAATAAATGAAACGTAGAATGAGACAGTTACCCCATAATATTATATATCCAGGCAAATGATATTATTATTATTATATGGTTGGCAAGTAAAAATAGTAAGTCGAGGCGATGGTTTGATGATGATAATGATGACGACGATGATGGTTGTGATGATGATGATGATGATGATGATGAAGATGATAGTTTCAAATATGTTTCTTTGTCGTTAGTGGTGTTACGTTCTCTGATTATTTCCAATTGCTAATTTTTGTGATGTATTTCCTGAAAAAAAAAATTCATGTACTTCGGTGTATTTAAAATAAACTAGGTGAAGGGTATTGCACGCCAAAATAACATTAATGAGTTAAACCAAGTTTCTCTCCAGTTAAACTTAGTTTTTTCTCAGTAACACACATTAACTGGAAAATAATATGGGTTATCTGAGAAAAAAACGGGTTTAACTGCTAAAAAATCACACAAAAACCTATTTCGGTTCAGAAAATCTGTATTTAATGCGCAGCAATCACATTGAGTATAAATGTGATTTTGGCGCAGTTAATTCTAGCTTTTCTGAGTTAAACCTTGTTTTTCTTCATTTACTGTGGGTTACGAGAAAAGTTAGGATTAACTGGATAAAACCTCAATTTAACTCGTAATCCATATTAACCGGAGAAAAACTAACTTTAACTAAAATAACTAGGTTTCACCGGAGAAAATAAATAGGTACAACTGAGAAAAACTAGGATTAACTAAAGAAAAAAATAGGTTTAAAGCCATCGTCACATTACATTGTATATCGCTACCGGACGTCGACCGTATAGAAAAAATGCAACAGAAAGTTACACGGTGGCTCTGGCGATCGATGTATGGGGCGAAACAAACGGACAAAACCCACGATGATCGCACGATCAACGCACCTATACAGGACGTACAACGTTCAATTAACGGAGATCGTCGTATTAGTAACGGACTTGTACCGCATAAAAGGTATTAGGAACGGACGAATTGTTCTTCGAACGCCTGGCGAACGTATTTCTACCGGTCACGTAACAGACAGAGCGTGTATTAAAAAAGTCTGGGATTCGCTTCTCATAACCAACAATATCCAAATGGGCATCCAACAAATCAAAACGTGCCTAGATCAGAGCAGCTTGATACCGCAGGTGAGCTCTAACGCGACACTACATAATATGTTAATCAGTGAAATTAAAACTTTCAGAAGATCCTTATCCATACAATGCAGGAAGATAAATAAGAGTTATGATATATTTGGCAGACGACCGCCGTCCAGGTGACTTGTAGCAAAATCATCCAAGACGTTTAACCCCTACAATCATATTATTCAACATTAGTTTTGTCCAGTGGAATAATTTATCAATTCCGATGCATTCCTTGTCAGTTATCGTACGTTGAACATCCGTTACTTCCGTTACGTTGCTTAACCGGTCGTGTATTAGGTCCACCGACCTAAGAACGAAGGCGATTCGGACAAGTATAGAATAAGGAACGCACGAGTAATTAACAAAACGCACACCAGCGCATTGCTATCGTATATCTAACGAACAACTTTGTATAGTGGTGTACAAATGGAACGTATATCGCTGGACAAGGAACGCAGACGCCGCATAAGAAACGGAAAAGAATCGTATGCGAATGTACACGAGGGATTGAAAATTTTGTTATAAATTCGACGTCCTTTAGTGCTATACGGTGTAGTGTGATAGTCAATTAACTAAGAAAACCTAGGTTTAACTCATGTGATTATGGCATGCCATAGCAAATGCACGTATTACTGAGCTAAAATCTGAATAGAAATGTGTATTTATAATTCGTCCTTTTGCTTATTCAAGCAAATCATCAGCGAAAGTTATTCATTTTCCTATAATGACTGGATGAATGTTTCCTGCCCATAATCCCGGACAAGTTATTGCGGTCTAAATGCATTTGGCGCGATGTATTATCTCTCAAAATGAATTTTCATGGCAACATGTAACATTTTAGAGCTATACATAGCGTGACATTCATTGCTAATGTTGTAAGTTGAAACTAAACACTGTCTGTTTCCATTGGGATTTATTTAGAAGTCTTATCTTCCAGAGAAGAGAGACTGTGTTTCCTTATTGAGTCCTAGCACTGAGTCGATTCTAATCTTCTTTGCTAGACGGAACATAAATTTGTAATCATATATAAAAGTTAAAAGCATAGAAGCAGTTAAGTCAGCAAATCTGTAAATTAATTTACAAGAGAATGAATAGTTAAAATCCAGAAATAGATACAGGAATGGGTATCTCTTGCTAGTTACAGATGCCTGGAGTACAATATCAAACCTATATCAAAACAGTTGGTCAAATACCTTGATCATAAAGCCTTAGAATTAAATGCCCTGAATATAAATGTTTAAAAGCCTTGATCATGAAGAGTTGGTCGAACGCCGTCGTCATGAATGGCTGTTCAAATGCCCTTGTCACAAGTCGTTGGTCAAACCTCATGGTTATTAATGGTTTAACGAGTATTGTAGGAGAAATAATTCAACGTCATTTTTCATGTTTTCATAATGAATTATACATTTGTTCTGCAATCATACAAGATTATGGTGTTTAGAATACATTCTGCAATGGTGGATTGATCTCTCAGATTGAACATAACGAATAAAACAATAACGAGTCTATATTAAACTGTATTTCTAACTTGTATTGCTACACCACTCTCAACGGTTTTATACACAAGGCCGTTGGTGTTTAAAACTTAGAAATAAACAACAGCATCTGTCAAGCACTTTTATTGTCTGAGAAACGAAACTTTGTACCCGCCCTACTGGTGATAAAATGGTTGACTCTGAAAATGTACATGAATCAAAATTGGCGATGTTATAAAATTAATTGGAGGGAGAGGGGTAAATTATTGACGTCTCTAACAATGTTTGGGTTTCCTACCTCTGACATTGATGTTATCAGGAGAAATTGTGAAGAACAAGATAGAGGTTTGGCGTCATCACGAGAGTCCGAGGGCGTCTAGATATGATGTACATATAGGCTAATAGTCTATACTATTCTATTCTATACTTCTTTTTCTTTCATGCCTTTATTTGTTACTTATGTCGGTCCATCATCGCAGATGTCGCCAACGGGGACATAGTTTAACAAATGATCGCATGGAAAAATATTTTTCAAGAGAATGGCTGAATGCATTACATTTTGGTGCCGACTTATCATCCAAGATGATCACTGGTGATGAACTTAGTTTAACATAGGACCCAATGGAAAATACTTACAATGATTTTCTTTAAGTGAAAAGCTGAAGGAACTGAAATAAAAAAATCACATGAGTGTTGCTTATGAAGTGATGACCAAATGTACCAACCAAAAGTAACAATCTCTCTTCCAGCGTGGATGCCTTTAGAGGACATATTTTAACATAGGACCCTAAAAATACACACAAATGTATTGAAACCGGGGAAATGTTTACAAGGTACTGGTCGAGTGGTATTACTTTAACACCTATCCATCAGAGGATTTCGTTTTCATGGAACCGTATGGGAAATGCATACACAATCTCCATCTAAAGAACCGTTGAATGACTGTAAATCAAATATGTCAATATTTGTTACTTTGGTGATGATCCTGCACCCAAGATGGCTTCAGCGGGGACATTGGTTTCACACAAGACCTTGAGGGAAATTCCACTCTATACATATATATCAAACAAAATAGTTGAAATGCTTTGATATTACCTTTCGAATGTGTTTTCAGTGACCCTGCATGTCAACGAACAGTCGCTCTTAAATCGAACTGGAAAATCACTTCAAATTACATTAGTATGTGAAATAGTGAAAACACACCCTTTTCAGAATTATACCCATAGTCAACTGTGTAGTTATATATTTCCACACTTTCAGCATAGTTCTGCCAACGTTAGGTCAGGTGAACAGTTACATCTCCTTGCAGCCTTTGATTATACGATTCCAAATCTAATTTATCTCTTTACATCTATGCTCCCTTGCTTTAACTTTTTTATATTAATCATGGTTTTTCGTATATCTTTTAACATGCTTTTTCAAAGTAAAAAGATTTAAATGAAAGTTTGACCTATCGACACTTTTTATGAAAGATCTGGATATTATGCCTTGTTTGTACGTGACCAGAGAAATACTGTCTGTTAGATTATCATGTCAATATGGACGTTAATAAGTACATTGCATTGGTCTCAGATGTAAAGTATTATTACGCATTCTCTGAAACTCGTTACTCCTGACAGAGTAATTACTAGGTTATAACATACGTATAATTGAGTTATCCTTGGCATATTCGGTCAATGGATCTAAAATTGGTGAAACTTGTCACTTAATGATGTTTCTAAATGAATTAAGCTAGGATATGAGATTCTGTGAAGGTAGTGTAGGAATAAAACTGGACCATCTTGTAAATACACTTTAACAATATAGATGGATGGATGGGTGGTTGGGTGGATGGATAGACATATAGATGAGGTAAATAGATAGATACATTCATGATTAGACAGATAGATAGATAGATAGATAGCTAGATAGATAGATAGATAGATGGATGGATGGATGGATGGATAGATTGGTGGATGGATACATGCATGGATGGATGATTTTATAAAATCCCTAATATTTTGCCTTAATGTTGATATATATCTTAATTATCAATATACCCCTAAGTAACAATGCTAAGTTGGTTTCTGTTATTTAATTGTATATTTAAATACGCTGTGTTCTCGTTTTTATCAACTCATTCTACAAGTTAAATCAAGTGTACATGGACCTTTCACCTAGACGAATCTTTTTCATACAATGTTACACCAGCAAACAGTCAAGAACAGGTATGTAATCTATTATGGTATGATTAAGACTAACCAAATGCTGTTGTAAATAATGTAAACTGCTGTGCTATAAGTAACCCGGATATAAATGTAAAAATGAAGAAGTACTAATGGATAATCAAAACTCCAAGTCCATAAGAATACGATAAATTGGATGTGTGAATGTTCTCAACATGAATAACAATTGCTGATCCAAAACGGGAAGGGATTATGTATGCTGACAGAGTCAGCGTTCCCGTCGCCATTGTTACATAAAAACTTCTCGAGTTCGGTAAAAAAGTCAAGCTCGGTGTAAACGTTTTAGATCTGATTGATGAAAGGGAGTCACTGTATGTCGTCGTGCCCCAGAATACTGTCTAACCTTCCTGAGAGTGATGGCTCATTAATAATAATGTTACGGGTATACCACATGAGGCATCGATTTTAAATCCGATCGACATGCAAAGTTCACTTCTAATGTCAAGAAGAATATACAGAACTCCAATTGTAAAAGCATACTTTTTACTTGATATAGAGTATGAGTTCCTGGGGCTTGTTTTACAAAACGTCTTGAGTCCTTAATCCTAAGTCTTAGTCGCAATTGCCATGGGACTGACCAATCAGCTATGCGTTGCTCTTGTAGTTAGAACTAAAAGTTAGGATTTAGGACTTAGGGTCTTCGTAAAACGGGCCCCAGGTCTCTAAGATCCTGTTGTTACAGCTTCATAGCGTATTTATAGATATATCTGACAGACTTTATAATTCAGATTGTACTGAAAAATCAAAATGGAATAAGCATTGATGGATCAATACTCACTTAATTCAAATTTAACAAGAACCTTCATATGTGATATCAAGCACAAACGTGTAATCTCTAGCAATGTTTTTAAAAAATATTTTTATATTTTACTCTGCAGTTTGTATGCTTGACCTCAAAAGTGTCTCTGTTAAAAACATCATGTTTGACATCAGTTTACACCACTCTGATCATACACATAAATACACTGAAGTCGATATGAAAAAAAAACATGCTGGAATTTCTAATAGATGTTCGGAAACGTGGTCTTTTAAAAAACTGTTGGCATTTCATCGGGAACCAACTGTCCCCTTTATTGGCCGACTTGTTCCTTTATTCATACGAAACAAACTTCATTCAGAAACTGTTGAATAAAAAGAAGAAAAAGATGGCAGTGACCTTTAATTTCACATGTAGATACATCGACGACGTTTTTGTCAATTAATAATGACAATTTTCATACATATGTCAATGTTATATTTCCCAGCGAACTAGAAATTAAAGATACAACAGAATGAAGCACACACGCTTTATACTTAGACATTTTACCTACTATAGACACAGACGGGAAATTGGCAACTACGGTATACGACAAATGCGACGGTTTCGGCTTTCTCATCGTATATTGTTCACATTAAAGTAGTAATATCCCACAGTCACCTGCATTTGGAGTTAATATTTCACAAATGATCCGATATGCCAAGGCGTGTTCAACATATGAACATTTCATATACAGATGTAAACTACTCGCTGACAAATTACTGACACAGGGATATCGAAAACCGCGTTTGATGTAAACGTTCTGCAAATTGTACGGTCGGTATAATAGTCTTGTTTGCGATTACTCTGTTTCACTAAGTGAAATGTTGAGTTGCCTTTTCGTTGTCGGTTGTTGAGACGTCTGTACCAATTGTGACGAGGATTCGTTCCTCACGTATTTTATTTGGACTTGACTGTGGACTTACAGCGGGTGTGACCGGTCGACAGGGTGTGCTTACTCCTCCATGGCACTTGACCCCACCTCTTGGTTTCCATAGGTCCGTGTTTGTTCATTTTTGTCGGATTTGTATCTGTGTCCTGGATATCCTAAAGATTTATACTTTGGTATCTGAGATGTTTTATATTTAAATGAATTGTGACTAAGTATAAACCAAAATCTTACCACGACCGACTGACGAACGAACACATGCAAAACTTATAGCCCCTTTTGGGACTAAAGAAATATTAGATGTCAAGATATATATTTCCCGTGTCGGCTTAATGTTCTATGTTATACTTATAGAATGACCTACTTGCTGACATATACCAGTAATTATTTTATCATAATGAGCTATCAAATAATTACCACCAAGTTGCACCACAACGTGATCCTGCACTAGAGCAAAATTGATGCATTACCCTGAATAAACAATTTCAAACATTTCCAATTTGATATATAACAAGAAGTAGATCGTGTACCTGTGCTTAAAAAAATACAAAATTACAAAGATAATCGTTCAATATATATATGTCAAACAGCAAGTTAACAATTAAACTCTCTTTTCCAAGGTTATTTTATGTATTTCAGTGTTACACATAGCTTGATTCGTCACTTTAAGGTTTCTCATTTGTCTTATCCACAGAAATAAATGTAAAAAAAGTATGATTTTACCGTGAGACAATATATGTCAAACAGCCATCACACTTATCTTTTCGATGACAAGACAATTTGATCCTGTAAAGGAGAATTCAAGGTTAGGATAGAATGATAAGGATTTTGACAGAAGATTTGGACTGTATAATAGCAATAAATGACAGTTATATGTATTTTACTGAAGCATAACTGTTAAACAAGATTCTATAATTGATGTTTCATTAACAACAGGCAGGAAGATCTGTCAGTCCCGGCGAAATCTGGAAATAAGATAATTGGTATCCTCGGGGATAATCATTTGGAACCACTGTAGAGACGAAGGATAAAAGACGTGGTAATTAGCTATATTGGAATCAATATCACGGGTTAGCTATCATAAATTGTATTCGTATATTGCCCCTGCATCAAATATTACACAAAGGTTATTTTTTCATAAATTTCTTAACTTTAATTACAATGCAACCTTTTCATGTCTCGAACCATATGATGCTCCAGCACTTCTACCTTCAACTTTGAAAAAGGTTGATGAGCCAAAAGCAATCGCCAATCATTTTCTATTTCCCTTATACATTTAGTATGATTTTCCAGTTTGTTGTTACAGCCATAAGTGTGATAGCTGGCTTAAGTTTTTAACACAAAACATTGTCAACATTATTCAAAGCAATACTTTCAAAAAATGACATAAACAATAATATGAATTATAATTATTCCTTTGCTTATGACATTCTTGTCGACGACATTCGTCCTGGTGATAATCATAAGGATAAAGACGACGAAAAATGATGATGATGATGATGATGATGATGACGATGACGACGATGATGATGACGATGATTATGATGACGACGACAACGATGCCGATGATGGTGCAATTTACTTGGAAACATGATATTTAACTAAAGAAAAGTTGCAATTTATGAAATATTTATTATCAGTAGAAGCAGTAGTAGTAGTAGTAGCTAGAGTAAGAGTAGTAGTTGTAGAGGAAGTAGCAATACTAAAAACGAAGTTTTAAGTCTAACCTAGTTTGTCTCTAATTAAACCTAGTTTATCTCAGTAAGAAATAACTTATTCTACAGTTTACATGACTTTCAAGAAAACACTTAGTTTAACCGAAAAATCTAGATTTAACTCATTATTGTGTTTTGCTGTAACTGAATGTGAGATTCAAGGGGAAATATTAGGTTTACATAAAGAAAAGCTAAACTAAAGATTAACTCATCAATGTAAGCTTGATATAGTAATTTGAATTAAATATTATAAACATAATACCAAAGTTATAATGCTCAAGCCGATATCGTTTTTGTCAATTAGACTTCATCAGTTGAGCTCCAATTTGAAAAGTATGTGTATTTTCTAAAGAGAAAGTGGTATCATACAAGGCCAAATAATATCTCTAAAAATATAGCCGAAATCCGTCTAAGAGTAACCACTGTAAAAAAAAATGATTATCTTAGCTTTAGAAAATTTTCGAACTTAAATGGTGTTATCTGACAAAAACTAGGCTTTACTCATTTTGCCTGACCTGACCTGACGATGATACCGTACAAAGCAATCGTCAAAATGCTCCGTAAGATCATCATAAAGGGTTGTTTTCATACCAAAACCATTTTGTGCTTTACATTTATATATAGATTTCATAGTTACACGTGTATTGTCTGATGGCATAACAGAACCAAATATGACTTTATGTCACCATAATTGGAAGAACGCATGAGTGTCGTAATAGTAATTATTCTTCCTTATTCATATATAAATAATTCATTATCTTAACATCATAATGCACTCTTCGCCCCGTGCTGGACTCTAATTCCTCAATTCGATCTCCCATCGTGTTATTACATAACTTAAGTCTCATATCATCCCATTATCTATCAGTAATTGTTTTGACTGATTTCTTAACGATCAAACAGTCTGGGGGAAATAATGTCGAAATTAAAAGGGATTGTTTTTAAAGAAACACACAGGATACACAATTTCACTAGAAAAAGGCAGATTACTGACGTAATAGTTTTGCTCCAGGCAATCTTTTTCTGTTAAGAAGACTTCATCCGTGATTTCGAATCTAACGTAAATGTATTGGTTTAAAACAGAAAATTGTATCAGATAAGGACAATAAAAATAAATGTATTGCCAAAATACGTCTGAAAGTAACCACTGTAGAAAGCTTTTAAGACGTTGAAACAATACTTACAATGCGGAAGAGGTGTAAATTAGATGTACAGAGGATTCGTTCCTCTGCGATTACTCTGTTTCACGAAGTGAAATTTTGAGTTGCCTTTTCGTTGGCGGTTGTTGAGACGTCTGTACCAATTGTGACCAGGATACACTCCTCACGTATTTCATTGGACTTGACTGTGGACTCACGGCGGGTGTGAACGGTCGACAGGGGATGCTTACTCCTTCATGGCACCTGATCCCACCTCTTGGTTTCCAGAGGTCCGTGTTTGTCCATTTTCACCAGATTTTTATCTATATCCTGGACATTCTATTGATTTATACTTTGGTATCTGCGATTTTTTATATTGTATTTCATTCGGATTTGATTGTGGACTAACGGCGGGTGTAACAGGTCGACTGATATGGAATACGTACTACTCCATGGCAATTGATCCCACCTCTTGGTTTCCAGAGGTCCGTGTTTGCCCTTTTTTGCCAGATTTGTATCTATATCCTGGACATTCTAAAGATTTATACTTTGGTATCCGATATTTTTATATTAGTATAGAATAACTAGCAGGTACCAAAATAGCTGGTACTGTGTTTATGTATATTCTCTAAACGGTCCACCAGCTGTGGCATTGACCCAGTAATTGTAAAATATTATAAGCATAATATCAATACTATAGTTTTTCAAAAAATCAAATGTATATGTTTTTTCTTTGTTTCAGTGTCGCAGTAATGAAATTTTCATTTATTTATATTATTTACACGTACAACATTTATATCTAATTTTGTGATGTATCAGGAAGCTAGATGTTTTCCCGAGGATAGCGTCTATTTTTAAAAACCGACATACTTACCAGGATCTTGGTTGGTCAAGACAAAGATTGCTTAATGTCTCTTTTGTACTTTCAAGCAGTATATATATATATATATATATATATATATATATATATATATATATATATATATATATATATATATATATATATATATATATATATATATATATAATGCAGCTTCAGGATTCGGTATACGCTTCCTGCTCAAACATTTGTCTTACTGTGTACACGGACTTGTTAAAAGACAACAAAGCTACACGGTAAACTTTACGATTTCTGACCCTCTCATCGTTCAAAATTTTGGAGTCTTAAGGATAGTAGGAGTGCAATGTTGTAGGCGATATTCTATTTTCTTAAGACCTATACCTGCACCAAATATAGGAAACCTAGTAGAATAAATGAGGACGATATGGTACGGACAAAGCAAAGGGACGGACTGATGCAAGAAAAACCATAACCCCAACCCCCCCCCCGAGAATGGTAAGGACCAATTGTATGCCTATGTCGCCTGCATACGATGTTTATGTCAAAATGGCTCAATATTTCAGAGTATATTCAACATATGACTTAATGTATACAAACAAACTACCTGGTGTTAAATTGTTGTCATAGAGATAGGGCGATTTGCGTTATCAACATTTCACAATTTACATGGTCGGTATGTGATCGTATTTGTAATTATCATAGTGATCACCAAATGAAATGTCGTCCAAGCGTCCATTTCCGTTGCTAATAGGACTCGTTAGGTTTGATTTGAATTTGACTATGGACTAAAAGCAGAATTATACGATGCATACATTAACTACGGGAAATCTCTATCTGTCGTTGACATTATTTGAAAAATTAGTACTAGTTTATGTGCATATTGAATAATGCTATTTCTAGCCGAGAGTAATGAGGTCAGTGTGCAATAATCTTTCTACAAGTGTGAATTAAAGACTGGAGAATTAATTCCCCGACAGCAAGAAAAGATTAATGAAACATTTCACCGATACCATTAGTAATACAACACATGACCTTGCTGTCCAGTACGTGTTCAAAGAGTCAACATTTCGTTTTTGTTCATCATTTTTAGATGCCTCGAATGACTTAACGGTTTTCTTCCCACAGTTGTTATGAATGGGTTAAAAATTTTTATTTTCTTGTAAACTTATATTCTGGGTAACTGCTTGATAAGTTTAAAACAGACATGTATTTAAATAATATAATTTATCTGAAAAATGTTAATTCAATATTTTTACTGCATTGACTTTTATATGAATTGTGTAAGAAACTTATAAAGTGCCTTAGGCAGTATAACATCTTAACTAATAATGTCAGGGTTTCCCAGTTTACGTGTTGTAAAAAGGTCGGTGTTCTATCCCCGGGTACATCAATTGTATTCGGAATCTCTCCCCTTTCATTAAAACCATATGTTGATTGTCACGCAAAACACCATCCGAATAACTGAACAAGTAAATGAGGATGCAGTTGTTTTTTAAATATAAAACATCTCAGATACCAAAGTATAAATATTTAGGATGTTCAAGAGATAGACACATATCTGGTAAAAATAGACAAACACGGACCTCTGGAAAGCATGAGGTGGGATCAAGTGCCATGGAGGAGTAAGCATCCCCTGTCGACCGGTTACTCTCGCCGTAAATCAACAGTCAAATCCAGATGAAATGCGTGAGGAACGAATCCTCGTCATATTGGTACATACGTCTCAACAACCAAAGTTATAGAACTAAATGGTACTTATAAGTAAAAAAAATGTTTTATGATAGAAAAATCAAGACATAAGATTTCATTAAAGGATAGATCATAAAGGAACCTCATATTCGAAAGTATTATGAGCTGTGACTTTGAGGCATCACTGTCTACAAATGTTGACTGGTACCATCGTTTATGCATCCTTATAACTGTATAGAAAGTTTATCTTCTAATGAAATATCTAGGCGATACACGTGTTTCATCTTTTACATAGATAATATAATGTAATGCTTCTGAATATATATGTGAAAGAAATAGACAAATGTAGAGAAGACTACAATTATATGTAAAATTATCGAAACTAACCAATCGTAATACCCTATTTTATAGAAACATCTATCGGAATGGAAAAGTATAGTGTAACATTATATAAATATTACATTAATGATAGGGTGATATTGCATATTTTCACCCTCTCATGAATGTAATATTTATTTCATTACTGAGTGTCATATTTGTTTGCTTTAGCATATTACCATCGATATTACATCTCAACTATTAACCGGCAAGCTGAAATATACAAAACAATGCAAATATGCAAACGTTTTGGCTACGACGAAAAGCTCTCACAGGGGCGAACCTTATGTGCATAATGTTGGCGCATGAGACATTTTTTGGAAAGTCACCCTGGCTCAGTGGGACGAACTGTACGCGCATAACGTTGGCGCATGTGACATTTTTGGAATGCCACCCTGGCTTTCTTTATCTGTGTTAGTTTAAACATATTTTATTTCTGTCAATAGTTGTACAATAATAATAATACAGCAGCAGAACAATATATTTGACAAAATAGAGGATTGGAAAAAAAGCTTAAAGCTTATATAAATTCTCTCTCCCAATGTTTAGTGAGCAGAAATTTGAGGCTAAGTCAGCACAAATGAAATATAAATAGAAGAGGAAAGGTTGAAAAAGTAAAAGAAGTAAAATGCTGAACATGATAGTAGTGAGAGAGAGAGAGAGAGAGAGAGAGAGAGAGAGAGAGAGAGAGAGAGAGAGAGAGAGAGAGAGAGAGAGAGAGAGGTAAATTAATAAGGAAAAATATGAGTTATATAAGTTATATAATGGCGAAATCAAATAAGATAATGGCTACTATGTCTGTGCAGAGTGTTTCAATGGGTTTTAACAAGATAAATAACGATACAAAAGTTAATGTAAAATATCAACAAAATCTCCTGCTTCTAAATTATGAAGTCTTGAACAGATAAGAAGATGTTTTTATTAAAGTCAAATTCATCACCGTAAAGCAGAAGTGTCACTATTTACAGGTAGATTTATTAGGCTAAGCAAGCGGGTGCGTAGATTTGTGTATTAAGGGACAATATATAAGGTAATGTGTAGTAGACTCAATTTCACCACAAATGCAATAAGGTTCAGGCACTAGATTTCGAAGATATAGATCATGATTAAGTGAGCTACAGCACATTCTTAGTCGAGCGTGAAGGATTTATCCACTACGACTGCCTACGAAAAAGTACGATGGGATGGATATAGGCTTATAGTGTATCTCAAGCGCCTGCTTAAAAGAGGAAAGTGTAGTTGAATTTTTGATTGTCAATGGTAGCTCGTTCCAAAGACGGACACAAGAAGGAAAGAAGCTATTTAGGTGATTTGTTGTTCTACTTTGTTGGTGTGCGAAGTTTTGAGAGTTCCTCGTATATTGTAAGAGTGAAGCTCATTATGAAGGGGAGGGGTTAATTGAGTTAGATATTCAGGTACAAGACCGTTTTTAAATTTTGCTGGAACTGGATGAGTTTATGTTTTTCACGTCTAATTTTTAGTTTAACCCACATTCGTTATATAAGAGAGTAGTACTAGTAAGTTTGGTTGCACCCGTTACTATGCGCGCGGCTTCCAGGTTTACATATTCTAATTTATCACTGTAATAAGATGGACAATTATCAAAAATGATATCTGCATATTCTAGGACAGGTCTGATAAAAGAAAAATACATTGTTTGAAGGGTTTTACGATCGAGGTCAAATTTGAAAGTATGTTTATTTTTTTGTTAGCTTTCTGTATTATATATTGTCGATGTGGTTATCCCACTGACACTTGTTATTGAAAGTAAGACGAGGTGTTTAAGTGGTAACTTCCTGGACAGGTAAGTCATTGAAGAATAAAGTTGGATGGGGTACTTGTTGTGTTTTTCTTGATATTAGCATTGTTTCTGTTTTGTTAGGGTTAAACTTAACTAACCATTTTTTAGACCAAGCGTGAACTTTTAGGAGGTCAGCATTAAGTGTGTTTATCTGTGTTAAATGAGCGGGTGACATTGAAAATTTTCACATCTCTCTGAACTAATAAGATTTTACGAGATCTTAACAGAAGGTATAATAAAGTTTATTGACTTTTAACCCTCTCGTCAACGGTTCATCATGGTTCCATGGAACATTTGCAACGGATGTGGCATGCTAACAGTGGACGCTGATTTCCTGACACTTGGTCTCATCTCGTTTTGGGATTCGCAAGTATTCTTTATGATGAGACCGGTTTTAGATTCAGTTTGTCGTATTCTAATGACTTTTGGAATTTAGATTATCCATTGATGCTTCTTCATTTTATCATTACTATCAGCTATAGTACTCCAGCTTCATATAAATGACTAAAACTTAGTTTTTCTCAGTAAATCCGAATTTTCTCCTAGTTTTTCTCAATTAAACCTAGTTTTTATTTGCAGTGAAACATAGGGTGAATTTATCGTCTATAAGCTGGTTCTCGTTTATAGATAGTTCGGCAGACCTTTCATTTATCGCACCATACTGGTTTAAACCAGTTTCGCTTTTGTAATTTATCATTAACTGTTTTAAGCCCGTTCAGTAAACTGACCCCTGGAGGAGATTTCTGTGGTTTACATGCAGTTTAAAGCATGCAAAGATGGTGGTTAAGACAGTGCTAGGAAAACTAGGTTTAACTGATTAACATGATTCTACCTGCCATATACAGCTGTTTCTTTAAGAATTACTCATAGTTGGGAACAATCATATTACTGATGCCTTCAATAAAAGTCAGTTGAAAAAGCACACTGAATTTGAGCTCAACTGATGAAATCTTATTATAATAGACAGAAACGATCGTCTTGGACTTGTTTTGGACTCCTCTGCAAATAATTATGGTACTTATGTTACCGCTCGAGGATACACTTAGTTCGAACCACGGTTAGACTAATACCTTGAATACGATAGCCCATGTTAAATCCTTGCTTTGGCACAGGTCTTAAGACAGAGTCAGAATTTGTGGCATAATTTATTCTTTAACTAATGACACAATTATCGTGAAAACATTGATACAGTTACGACACTTATTTATTAGTAATATGTCTCACAATAACCACCAATTGATAAAAATGAAATCAATTACAAACTTTAAAATTACTTCCTAGTGATTTGTATATGAAAACCAAGATTTTAATGTTGATACAAACAAGAATGTATACATGTATGTTTATACATCCATACATAGCTCATGACAATGTTTTCATGCCGAGACTTATATATTTCATATGAATAACATGATATCTTTTAAGTCTGGTCATTAATATAGCCTAGACTGTATAATTGAAGTGACATTACGAGGATTCAGATGTTACCCTGTCAACGTGCAGCAGATTAACACACACATACACACACACACACACACACACACACACACACACACACACATCACATATATATATATATATATATATATATATATATATATATATATATATATATATATATATATATATATATATATATATATATCATACATATTAGATGGTGATATGAACTAAACAAGAAAGAACAACAAACAGCATATATGTCAATACTTTATTATGACTGATTCATTATGTGGTTTTAAATGAACACGATTTATTTTTCCTTGAAACGCATAAACTAATGTCTTATAGGACATATCTTGGCATGTGGTTACAAAGCTGTACATTGACATTGATGTTTATATCTCACATTAAAGATTTTTAACATTAAGCCAAAGACCATATTAATGAATAATTCGGATTAAACGTCATTAGTATTTATCTCTTGAGAATTTTCAGCATCAATTGCTCGCGATTATTATCGTGAAACAAACATATCATTTATCAACTAGGACTTGAGCAACGCATATCATAAACTCGCTTGAAAATAGACCATTGGGACCTTGGCACTATTTGTTCGTGCAACACATCAAAGGCTTGAAACAAACACCCTCTAACACATTAAATAGAAATTATTAAGAGATTGATTCCTATTAAAATTTTATCATCAATTTCGTTTGAGTAAAATGTACCTTACATTTGGTATTTTTTTTAATATTACCATTTCGACTCAATCTAATATGAAATGAATAAAATTGGACTTAAAAAAGTACACCGAAGAATATATGAAGAATACATTTAATTGTCCAAATGATGTTAACAATAGAAATGTTCAGGTAATAACAAACAGACGTTTCTATGTCCTTGTAAAAGTCAAATATATTTTTGTCAATTAATTGTTGGTATGTCATTATCTGTAATGTACTACACACGGCCCCTTTGCATTTCGATACATTACTGGGTACTGGTCGGAATTAAATAAGGATATTTTCCGCTTTATATCACTGGGAACAACCAAATGTTGATTAAGACAAAAGTAATTTCCAGTATCTTCTCTCATTTAATGTGCTTTTAAGCACCATAGATAAATCCTTAACTGAGAATATGCAAGAGTAGCTAATTTAATTGATCTATAGATCACCTGGGTTTCTTTAAAAATCAGTTTTCATCCGTTTAGATTTTCACAGCTCGTGTACTCTGGATTACATTTTTGACAGGCACAGCGTACGGCATCGTAAACGATGTAGGAAGGGTCTGGATGCTGTGGATGACAGTTGCGCAACACCACACGCCTCGCCTTTAGACCATCGTATGAACAGACAGGATGGTTACTTATTTTGAACGGCATTTTGTAATCGGCAATCTGCAATGTAAGTTATGTTTGGTATAATTTACATAAAGGCAAAAACGTTTTAGTTGAATATATGCAGTAATAATGTTTGGAAAAGATACAAATATGAAAATTCAGAAAGAACGACCATGATCAGAAAAACTAGTTAAAGACGTATAAAGCTCAAGCAATTATCTGAAAAAGAGAACACACACTGGCGCTTAGATTGTTTTCAAAAAGTATTTCTAGATGGATTTTTCAATGGATTTTAGTCTCTTTTCATCTGTGTATAAAATCGGATGACTAATATATATGTTGTTGTAGTATTGCCGATGTCGAGAGATGAAAGGATTCACTAGGTATTTCGTCTCTACATTCGACATTTCGTGTTCTTTTGGAGAACTAGTAAGTAGAAGGAGACGTGATGAACAGAAATCTCAACTTCGATCTTATTTCAAATTTCCAGGCACCATTATGCAGTTTTAAGAACTTATTCATTGTTATGAGATATTTAAAACTAATTTTGCGCTGTTAGTCATAATATCCCTCTCCTCTGCTTAATATGGATTCGAGCCTCACTAAAACCTAAGCCGATTATGTGCATAAGTTTGAAAGTTCATTTCGCAAAGCTTTTTCGATTCGCCGTTAACAAACTTTGCTGTCATTGCAAAGCTGACAATCTTGTTCAGTGTTCCAAAAAGAAAATTGGTAAAATTAAAACAATACCCTCATTACAATATACAACTAGCAGACAAACACAGAGACACATTGATAAATTGGACCATGTTTTATATGCAATTGCATCTCACAGGCCTACCATGGTCTTGGTGAATTTGTAGTCCGACACAGTCCAAACGGGGGTCATTCCTGGTCAGAATCAGTATAGATGACCTGACGAACAGGATCGATTAAATAATTTACCTTTCAAGATTTTGAAACGCGAAACTGGTGATATAGTCTTTATATCGACCGTAAAACTTTTGAAATGTTGCAATGAAACCATCAACTGTCAACTGATGTTTCTATTTTAAACGTGGAAGCTACAGACGTATTTTATACTTACGCCAGCGCATTAATAGTTTTGTTTCGTGTCAAACGCACTTGAGTTTCAACATTATTTTGTTACAAAAGTTTAAATGTTCAATGGTTGTTTTAATTATTGTTGCTAGTGAAATTAAAATGCATATCAATACATAACAAAATCTGTCCTAGCACATCTAGGCATGTTAATTTTCTCCTTCAACATATGTTAGTGTTAAATCAAAATGTCGCTGTCAACTGACAATTCTCAAGTTAACAAACTCAATTTTGAAGAAACAATATACATCAGTAATAATAAAACATTAGACTGATTGTAATCATCATTATCATAGAGATAATTTACATCATCATCGTCGGTATCGTCGTTGTCACGTACCATTTGGCCTAATATTACAATTATTGGTTGAACTACTGGCAATCTTTTGAAGTTTATTACATCCAAAGGCTTAATGATTTGATTACTCTTGATAAATATCATGGATCCATTTAATTGTGAAAATGATCAACATGGGTCTGATGTAATGATTCCTACTTCACTTGATGTATTTACATTTCGTGATTTACAAACTAAACTTGTCTCATTGTTATTATAATCTGATCGTCATGGGTGACATTTCCTCGAATTCAGTAAACATGAATATGTGCTTGTGATAAATAACATTGATTTTATGTACATCAAAATCACATAGACATTAATGAGGAAATCAAAAATATATTTACAAAAAACGATGACAATGATGATGACAACGCTGATGTTAGTGGTATCATTTAGCACAATTAACAAATAATTTGTTCATAAATCTATTCTTTCAAATTTACACTCTCAGATACATCTTTATGTCATGTAACTTGTTCCTGTCAGATATACAGATGTCTTTTGCCGAATAATGATATTTCATAAAACTCAAGTTTGATGCTGAACAATCCCTGCTTTCAACTACGACTCAAAACATTGTAATCACGTGTTTTTCTAGACCCTTGCAGTGTCTGTTATATTTGATTGCTGAACAATAAACTCTTTTTGATATGCAAAAAGCAAATCTTTTCATAGTATAGGTAAATAATATATCAGTTGGGCAAAAATAGATTATTTCAAATATTAGAAGAAAGTAAATGTTGGAAACCAGACCGATTGATGACAGTCGTTAAAATGAACTTTCGAATCATATAAACTTTACGACAATCCCCGTGGACTGTCAAGTAGACGTCATCGCTCACGTGTAACATATCCATTCTTAAAAGTGCTATTCAACAAATTTATGAAATACTTTTCATTATATTTTCATAATTATTAAACCAGACTTGAAATGTCGAATTACATTGTTATCTTTATTAAATCTAGATTAATTTTTGTTTTTCTTTTATTTCGATAGAGGTAGGTTCAAATCGTCCAAATTCAATCCCCCACACATAATGCTAATATAAAAATAAAAGTTTGCCCTTCACATGACATTGTGACATTTTAACTTTTTATCGTAGAATTAAGATAGACAATCAATTTTTTCTCATTTCAGGCAGGTTTCTGTTCCGTCATAATATTTTCCAAACTCATTTTATCTATTTTGTGCTCGTTTTCATTGGCTGATATAGATATTTCTTCGATTTTTTCAATATACATTTATTAAAATCAAATCCATATAAGTATGTTTAAAACACAAGGCTTTTGGTTTCAAATCTAAGAATCTGTAAACGAAAAGGTTTAAGAAAGATTTTAAATCGGGAAGAAAACGTACCTCACTCGAATCACATCGTCCCCAACAGGAGCTAACTGTAACAATATCAGAACATGGCAAGACATGACCAGTTTTTGTAACATAAGGCTTTGATGCCCTGAACCTGTATTCTCGAAGAAAACATGCTGTCATCTCCTCAAGATTGACGCCATGGCCATTGTGAATATTGTAGACCAGAAGTAAAGTAAATAACCCAAAGGCTATTTTGTCCATATATATCAAATATATTTTGATTCTGAAATGATAAAATATATTATGAATATTAACACATTTTTAAATGATAAATGAAGAATTAAACATTCCACCATTGATGAGGTATATTTGGGTACACTTTATTTGCGGTAAAATGACTGGAAATGAAACTTAGTACCTGGTATTTCGTAGGGTTTGAATTCTCAAAGCTTAAAACAGTCATCTTTTTACATTGAATACGGATTTGGTAATATATTTTGTTTTATTATTTGGCCCTATTATATCCCTTTCTTTTTTAATGTTTCAATCAAAAAAAAATCTCTCGTCGCTCCCGTTTTCTGATATATCGCGTTGAGGATCTAATAAAACCGGTTATATGGTCAAATGCTAGTGACCTCTCGTATGTGCGACGTTCTACCAATGAAAATACGGCTATTGCGATCTTTTAAGTTTATCGAATAATAAGAGAATGTGACCCCATAGCAGGTTTCATTACATCCTCTACACGACATATCATATCAGAAAACAAGACTCTGAAAGATCAGGTTTTGATTAGATTGGTAATATTCACACTAAAGTACATAAATACATGTGGAAATCCCTCGGTCGGCGCTGAGTGAAACAACTGTTAAACTAAGGACATATAGAAATGACAAACGTTATTTTGACCATTACAGCAATGAAAGTTATACATATTTATGATTATCTAGAAATGGAATATATTTGTACGAGTAGTTGACGCGTGAGTTGACAAAATATCATTAAACAACGTATCCCGCTATAGTTATCGGTCTAGTTACATTTGATTTCGTTACCACAGACCTATACGGTCAGTATAATGACCACGTTTGCAATTACAATTTATCTCACTAAGTGAAATGTTGATTAACCTGGTAATTGAATCTTCTACACCCACTATGACAAGGATTTATTCATTACTTGAAATGTAAATATTGTACTAGTAACTATTTTGTATATGAATTAAAATCATCTATGGAAGAAGTCAGGACTTTATCATTTTGATTACCGCTATACTATTAAGAAGACAAGAATCACGAAGTACCGTACAACGACAATGAACTAAGACGACTTAAGAAACACACTATATTACAAATTTCCTGAAAAAGTTATTGGGATCACGAGGGTTATGTATTGCTATGTCTGAATTGCTCCTCAAGTTATTTTGCCACACAAAACTCAAGTTTCTAGAACGAAAGAGAATAAGAAAACATGAGAGTGCGAGATGTATTTGCCATGTAGGGAAGATTTACAAATGCTAAAACATTTTGTCTTAAAGAGTGTAAGTGAATAAGCCGGTGATAAAATGACATTTCTGAGTATTCAGGGTTCGTCAAGTGTCCGTTTCCTGTCATCTCAATAAAAAGTCATTATGTTCTTTGTAGTTCTGAAGATATGATTTAGGAATAAATGAAAAAATATAAAATTTACTTAATCATTATATCTGCTTCGTGAAGAGATGAATACGGAATAATTGATCACCAGTTTCGAATTTCATTGCGTTTTCTATTTTTTATCCTGATGATTTTGTAATGTTGAAATAGCTTTTCTTGTGAATATAAAATGAACTAAATAAAACATGAATTTAATTTTTCTATAAAATTTCCCAGCCTAGTGAATTTCCAAATTAGCCAACACAGTTTGAAGAACAGGAATTTCCATATACTTCCTATTACTTTGGGAGTGGAAAATCGAAATTGCTCAACAAATCGTATCTAATTTCAATATTAAGTCACAGTAACATAATTATATGTGCTCTATTTCTTGCTGATATTTTTCACAATTTTCTGTTAATTTTGGCCAAACAGGAAAACAAGTAATTGTAATGCCAAAGAAAAGAATTAAGTAGGAAACTTTCGAAATACACTTCAATCAACATTGTAAATCCATAGTTTTACATAGAAGTATATATTGCTCTATGTCATTTTTGCACAGACGTAGATACTGCTTCATTTTTAAATTCGAGTTTAACTGAGAAGTCATATCGACAGAAACGATCGTCTTGAGCATTTGTTTTGGATTCCTTTTGCAGAACAATAACTTTGGTTTTATGTTTATAATATGTTTATATGTTAATGTTTTAATTGCGATGGATTTGGGTGGGACCTTGATAGACGTGGTTCTGTCGGACAAACCTAAATTACCGTTCAATACAGATTATCCATATTATGATCATCATTGCATTGAGTGAGTACAGAGTAATATATCAGGGTGTAATGTTATAGTTCATTAATGGTTATACTTGGCGACGACATATAATTGATTGTTCCTAAAATGTCATTTAACCACATTGTATAGATACACTAAGTATCATTAGAATACGAGAGATTAGATACAACGACGGTATCAACATGAGGAATAATTGCGAATCCAAAACGGGGTAGAACCAGGTTTCCGGAAAGAGTCAGTGCCCCCTGTTAGCATACCACACCGGTAAATAACAGTTTCTAGAATGCAGATAGCAAGCAGACTGGACTAATTGACAGTTTAAATGGTGCTATGGAATCTGAATCTAGCGTACAGAATGGAATCCACTTTAAAAATACATTTTGTTACAGTCGTTCCATTGTAACTGATGATCTATTAGATATAAATATTATAAAAATAATTCCAAAGTTATAATGCCCAAGACGATCGTTTCTGTCAATTAGACTTCATCAGCTGAGTTCTAATGTTAAATAAATTTTCTGAAGAGAAAGTGGTATTCGACAAGGCCAAATAATAAATCTAAACGTATAATCAACATCCGTCTGAGAGTAACCACTGTAAAAAGATATTAGATTAACCACGAATCAGTTGAATACAAAATTTGTTATTCTACAGCCTTAGTGCTATAACATGATTGTATCATTGAGAAAATTTCGCAGTGGTGGATAAAACTTTTACGATTATTTATTGTATATACAACATAGAATCAAGCATTCATTTTTCATCTCAAACAGTTTGTAGCTCTTATTAAATTATCTCTGATGCCTACCCAGCTGTGTGGTTATAACAAATATGCTTCCGGTAACAACACTGAACCTCAAATGCATAAGTCAATAATCAGAACAAACTAAAGATGTACAACACTCTCTTAATATTCTATCTAGTATAACATTGTAATGTCATGATAATCATCATCAACATCATCATCATCATCATCGCTATCATCATCATCATCATCATCATCATCATCAATATTATAATTATTTGTATTGTCTTGTTATCAATATTATTATTATTATTATTATTATTATTATTGTTGTTGTTCTACATGTTGTTGTTGTTGTTCTACTTGTTGTTGTTGTCATTATGTGTGCGTAAGCCCATAATGTACTTCTTATTTCTAACATCTAACATTAATATCTCGTTATAGGACATAAAACAACCTTTAACGCAAGACACAAAGGACTTTGGATGTTGTATCTTTGTATCACTTTCCTTATGTCAGTAAAGTATATCTGTGTTAATAGCATTGTTTATCCATTGGTGTATATTGTCAAAATATTGTAGGTATAATGTCATTCTTGTTATTATTGAATCAATCAATACCTAATTATTTGTATTATTATTATTTTATGGTCAATCTGACTTGTAAATTACATCATATTATTTGTAATTAATTTCCTTCAAGGGGAAACCTTCCAATACACGAGCTAATCAATATGAGTAATTTTCTAGTGCTTATAAATCCTGAATATTTATTACATAGGACCATAAAATTACTATACTGTATACAAATTTGTTGCACATCGCGTCTACGTATATAAAACATTTTGTCGTTGCAACTAACATCAGCGAGGTACAGCTCGCATTAAATCTATATACATTAAACTTTTGAAACTGCAACAGACATCAACGAAGTACAAATTTGTTACAAGTTGATTCTATGTATACTAAACATTAGTCGATGGAATTGACATCAGTGAAGTACAAATTTGTAACAAGTAAATTCTACGTGTACTAAATATTTGGAAGTGACATCAATGAAGTACAAATTTGTTACATGTTGATTCTATATAAATGAAAAATTTGCCATTGAAATACAATCAACGAGGTACAAATCTGTTACACTTTGATTCTAAATACACTTTGTATATGAAAAATTTTCTATTGCAATAGACATCAACGAGGTACAAATTTGTTACAAGTTGATTCTACGTATATGAAAAATTTGCCATTGCAATAGACATCAACGAGGTACAAATTTGTTACAAGTTGATTCTACGGATATTAAAAATTGCCATTGCAGTGGACATCAACGAGGTACAAATTTATTACATGTTGAGTCTACGTACACTAAACATTTGTCGTTCGAATTGGCATCAGTGAAGTAAAAAATTGTTACACGTTGATTCTTTGTATATGAAAAATTTGCCATAGCACTAGACATCAGCAAGGTGTATCAACAGAACATTGTACTTGCTTACATAAGCAAATGAAATATATAAGCAGCGGAAAAATTCTAAACAATATGTTTCTTTATACATTTGTTTTTATGTCGATATATTTAATTCAAAAGTTCATTACTACTTGGTGGATATTACTACTATCTCTATTTTATAAGTAATTTTCGGTGTAAATATTTGGCTGTTGTTATTTTTCTGCACATTCTCGACGACGCGAAAAAAGGCATCAAAATGTCTACTAAAATAAAATAAATAATGATACACCCCGTTACCTTAATATTTCAAATAACGATGTCAGATTTGATCTCAAATGACACATTATACGGTTAGAAATGTTACACAAATTAACTCGAAGACTTTCAGGAAAAGTATCATTGTTTCAAAATTTCAAATTATCAATTACAATAATCATTTCATTCTTTTCTGATGCCGAATACATGCTATGTATGGTTTTATATCACCTTTGAAATCATTACCTTTTTGTTTTTCTTGTATTTTATTTTTATCAGAGTCTCGCATATATATCGAGTAAACGTATCAGGTATACTGCTCAAGTAAATAGAAAATACATGCATACTCACGAGTTTATTGTTGACAACGACAGCAAATATCTCTAATATATAAGCTTCTGGAATCTGGTGTTAATCTCTCTCTCTCTCTCTCTCTCTCTCTCTCTCTCTCTCTCTCTCTCTCTCTCTCTCTCTCTCTCTCTCTCTCTCTCTCTCTCTCTCTCTCTCGCTCTCTCTCTCTCTCTCATATTGGAATTGATTTAATAATGGATTCCGAAATTGATAATAAAACGAAATTGAACTATTAATACATTTTATAATTTTCCTAATTGGACAAAAGAGTGTTTTCAATAATCTTCAATGTCAAAACAATTTCTCTTTGGCTTGTCATAACATTAAACAAGAATCAGTACCCTTATCCAAACGTATACATTGACAAAGCGATATATAATTTAGAGTACTATATGCGAAAAGTACTAAATGCAATTCCAACTGAGTGCAAGACCAAGGTGAAATACTTGGTTATCAGGGTAATACAATATACAACATACATAAAACGTTACTGAGACTTACCTGCTTTGGGATATCTATGTATCACGTGTTTGTAATGTACAACATTCTATAAAACTACCAGGATATATATGTCCAACTGCTGTCGTAGCTTTGCCACCCGTTTAATCACTTGTGTGACAATCTAGGGGGAGAAAGTCGTATATTTATAGTTTCCACCGTTGCAGCTTACTGAAGTCCCACGAACACAAGGATAATGTACATGGTAGAGATCGATAATTAGGCAATAACAAGGCGTCTGTTAGATATAGTAGCTGATACACCTAGCGACAGTGTAATTGACATATGTAACCCATCCAATGACATACAGAAAATCCCTACAACCGTCAGCGTTAGTGCGGGGTACATGATGATAGGCCATTCTATTCGCGTATTTTTGTTTGATCTTGATTTAGTTTTGTCTCACTAATGTGATAAGTATGTACACATGAGATTACACCAAATTTACGTTGTTTGAAAAACGCAATGTTTGAATTCAGTAGTTAGATAATTTGTTTAAGTAGGTATGTACACTATGGGATTGATAATTCAGGTGTTACCTGGCGAAAACAAACAAAAAAATATTTCCGGTAGCATCAGAGAACGACAGCCATATTACAGCTAGTATGATCATGCAAACATACCTCATAGTAGCAATATGTAACATTAGTACGTCAATTTTACATAAAATGCATTCATTCCAAAGAGTAACATTATGTCACCACTATTCATATATTCTCAAACATGCTAATTAACAGATTTAAAAGTTGTCAAAAATTACGATATATATTTTTCTAACCAAGATTCAAATCTTCAATTTAAAAACTTTATAGCTTAATTGAATTATCATCATTTTTATCATTATTTACTATTTTTTCATATTTGTTCTGTTATCATCTATCAGGTGTGGCAGAATACCTCTAGTCATATTAACATTTCCAGTTTTTGAAAGTTTACTGACGTAAAATTACTTAACCGACTTCCGTTTTCTTTAGGGCGTACAGCAAAACTACCACCTACACCTTTATACACAAATATATTAACCTTATTAACATTCACCCATTTACTTAACTGGTTTAACATGTTAAAAAGTCATTAGATCTATACGATTACCAGAATAACAATACTTATCAAAATACCCTTTTATGATGTATGGATAGGGTTTGATAGCATATACGTCCATGTGTTTTGAATTTATCATATTTGACAACCACTTGCCAATCGAGTGTCAAATCAAATCACGCCGTTCTTGTTTGGCAAAATAATCTGTTTAAGTTTAAGGTTTTTGTAGATATTTCACCTCTTACTTCAACGAAGCAGAAAGAAGTCATATGTGAAGTTAATCACGTGAGTCAGAACACGAACAAGGTTCAAAGCAAATGATTTTTATTTTAAAAAAATTCACAGAAAATAAAACAACAACAAAGAACTCTAATAGATCTATTCAGATCAGCAAAAAGACGAAGGCAGAGGCAGAAACCGGCAATTGAAAGAGAAATACAATTGCATGGAAATTTAAGATATACAGGGCTAAATTCAAAGATGTTATAACGTTTGTATACCAAGGAAAATAAAGATGTCAAACACATGAATCACAACAAAATACACTAACAATTGTCACCGAAAATATTATACGGTCTGGTAATACACAGTGGATAGTTGATCAGAGTTCCAAATACTCCAGGGAAATGTAAATAACGCATAACCCCAGATGTTTTAGATGACTCTCCTTGGTCACGTGGTCAGAGCATCGTTCTCTAGGGATCCTGAAACTTTTAAAGCTGATTTTGAAAGAGTGACAGTTTACTCGCAGTAGACTTTAGCCCCGCTCCTGGTACATTATGACCGAGTCCTCTCCCCCATAGTTAAATTCTGGCCGCCAGCTTATAATTGAAAATGTGAGTATGGCGTGAAATGCCATTTAAACAGACAAACCGGTTGATAACAAATTACTGAATTTATTTGCTGATAAAAGACATTGTTATGTTCCACTTTGCTTACAATGATTATTTCTACCATTGACAATTGACGTCGTTCGATAAATTTGACTATTTCTGAATTATTTTATTCTGAGTGTAGCAGACATCACCGTAACAAGATTATATCTTCATCAAATAAGTAGTAACTTAGTGTAGCGATATGGTCTGTTACTTTAGTTTTATGTTACAGTTACTAAACAGTATTTTTACATCAAATGTTAGAATATTTCTTCTTCTATGACGGATTGATTAATGTTTTATTTAAACATTTTTTTAAACATTCTTAAGACTATTATAAACTGATTTTCATTGTATCACCGAGTCAACTGATCTACTTCCGTATTCATTGCTTTATTGTATTGCTATTTAGGAAATGATCTCTGGGAACAGTTAAGTAGATATCTCTGAAATATAAATGAAAGCTAAATTTAGTATTACATTTTCTAATATAATTAAATAATTGCGTTGGTGTTTGTGGGTAGACATCAGCGATTAGGTTGGAGACTATTCGTTTGATTTATAACTTTATTAATAGTTTGGCTGATTGATCAATTGATCATGTTACTCAATCACATATATATTGTATGACGTAATGCATGTTTTTCTTTTACCACATTACGATTCAGTGCGATGGCAAAATTTGTATGTACATGTATTTCTATTGTTACAAACTTTTACTGATTATTACTATATGGTAAAATAACAACATTCAAAAGTACGAACATCCAATTTATATAAATTATAACATGTCACCAATATTGATATTGAACCGATAACAAGCAATATCAATACATTTTATTCTTCTGTATAAAACAAAATAAATAACATTTGTAAAGAATGTACCAATGTTATTTTGATTGATAGTGTAAAAGTAGAAATGAGAGAATTGTATTTAGTCTTCTTGTAGTATGAAAGCACAGAATGACAGATGTGGATGTGTGATGCTACCTGGATGTGAGAGATGCATGGATGTTTTCAGTGAGGTTGGCCTATGTGTTATAAAAGGAGAGAGCGTGAATGAGTTGGATAAGAATTGAGAAGTAGTATCTGTGACCAACACATAGTTGTATCAAGGTTACATTTACGTATAAACGTACATACGTAAAACGTATAAACAAGAAATTTGGATGTCCTTGTACTTACCTACTAGAAAAGTTTAAAAACAAATGTACTCGGTAAACAATGCTGCTTTCCTTTCTATAATTTCTATAATTCAATCCTTAACTTATACTTGAAATTACAAACCTTTCTTTTCTTTAACTTATGCATAAATATCTTTGAAGATAAAATTAACATATGTTTCTGTCATGATAATTGATTTATGGTTAAAATACTATCAAAGATGAATACGAGAACCAAGCATTTAAGTTAACAGTATTGATATATCATAGTTCTGAGCTTCAATCGATACTGAAAGATATAGTAGTGCAATAAATTGATTGAATTATTCGAGGGATGATTCCAATAATACTTAGTGAAATGAATTATTGATAAAACATATCTGTCTTAATAAAAGTACTTTGTTTTAAACATCCCACACCCCATACATAATTGTTATAAATAATTCATAATTGTGTAATTGTTCTGATAAATTCTAATTTATGGTTCTGCAATAACATTTTGTATCGTTAATCTAACATATTTAAAATTTCGTAGAATGGAATGTTATATTAAGTTGTTATCGACAAAAATAGAAATCGATTTAAACATGCTGCACTTATTCATTTGAAGATGGAAATACGTATTCTGATACATGTAAATTTGCGTTGTGTTTAAAATAAAACTATCAGTTGTTTAGTAATTAGTCATTAAGTGTTAAAATTGTGTAAACATAAAATTTCATTTATTTCTGTAAAAATACTTTAATGTCCATGAATTATTATAATATATGATATAAAATCAAATAGTTATTTTTACATTTCATTACTAATAAAACTGTATATTACAGCGATGCTCTTTGGAATATCCTGTTTAATAGCTATTTTCGCAGTTCACCGATGGGCATTCCATTCTTCTATTGTTATACTTGTATCAATTTACGTTTGAATGACGTCGACAAGATTTGATTTCGTAAAAAAGACATGATCATATATAAGACAATATTATTTTTATCATTTTTTTATTTTATGGTTTCAGTCAGTAAAATGCCACAGGTTGTAAAACGTCCATATATTTATTATTTTTAAATAGAACATTCAAATCAACATAATCTCACATTAAAAAGGTTGGTGATGAAAAGTTAAAGTTAGAATAAGTGGGTGTAAAATTCCTAATTGTTCATCGTACAATTGGTAATCATCTACAGGCGATTCCGTCTTGTGAAAAAAATTATGCAACTGTGACCTCTACATGTCAGTACGAATTTGGCGACCAAACATAAATCAACACACACACACAGACACACACAGACACACAATCACACACACACACACACACACACACACACACACACACACACACACACACACACACACACACATACACACACAAACAGCGTACGCGTTCCCGGCAGTTAGTCAATTTTCCGTTGTCCTCCGAACTAATGATGCCAATTACATAGCTAAGCGCATGGCATTAGTACAGCAACAAACATACAGCAAGTTAGAACAGAACCATACTATTCTTAATATACTTACATATCTGTTATATTCTTTTATCTGATCTTTCTATATAAAGTACGAAATCTCTTTTTTCATGAATATTACTTTGAAAATTCATATCTCAGAGAATGTGTAAAAATAGAAAAGCATGTATGGACTGCTGAAACATCTAAATATATACATTTACAAACAAGAGTGTATATAGACTCAATGTCAAATGGCTTACTTTAATTAAAGAATTACGATATGACTTCTGAGGATGTTGCTACAACATAGAGCGGAAATAGCACAGGAAAAGAGATCATTCAAGCATATGCAGATAGTAGTTTCTAAAAGTTGCTGATCCTTAAATCAATAATTTCTTTCTTGAATCTTCATTAGATGGAATAAATTGCGAGCAAAGAAATAACAAAACCTATTTCTGGTTCATTTCTCTTTTACCAATGTTTTTGTTACAACTGTTTTTTTCTGCCACAATCAACATATTTGTTCAGTTATGTGGCGGTGGTGGTCACAATTGCATGATAGAGGAGAGAACCCGGTTAAAATGTTGCCTTCCGCGAGTCAACTTTCTCAAAAAATCAAGTTGGGTTGCAGTTTTCGCTCTGTTGGATCTATCAACGCATGTATCTAATATAGTTGATGAGCAGTTGGATCATGTGCTGTAATCAATGTAGTCAATGATTATGTTTTTACAATGATACCTCGTCAGGAGTTATATACGTGATATCCGAGCTAATGTTTTAAAAACACAAAATATACAATCAAACATGTAATTACACAACCTCCTGAGTTTTGTAAACATACATCTAAACTAGTCAAATCAAAGATACTAAAGTGTTAAACTATAGAAAGTGTATAAAACATACAACTATTATATAGTTTATATTGTGCATACTCATATCTCTGGAAAATCCAGAAGTAGAACCAGGTGCCATGCAGGAGTAAACATCCACAAACAAATTACTGTCATTTTAACACGGTCCTATATTTCAGTTGTCTTTATTTGGTATGCTGTCTCATCCGAACTGTATATAAAAGTATATTTTGATCGTAATTCCATAAAAAGCAGGTGCTATAGTTTGTAATCCGTTTGACATCGGATTTATATTAAATTATCCATTCTGTTGAAATTTCCGTGGTAAATCTATTCTTGGCTTTATCTTATTAACCATTCATTTCGTTTAGTGCAGAACAATATATATCAATGGTGAATGAGACTGTCATCCACATGAGTCTATTTCATCTAATTCTTCAAACACCGACAACTGTGTTTTTTTAAAGAGAACACGAGTTGCCACATTTCTTTCTTGGTAACGTAGTGAGTAACTCGCTTACTTTTCGCCGATAACGCCTGTGATAGATCATTGCACTGGACAGAAAGTCCAGGTACTCTAAGGGAACGTTGTTTTCCAATTACGAACAACCATCCGTGCAAACAAAGTACATCAAACGTTATCTACCTAATTTTACTAATTACTGTGCAGTGGTACAACTTTTGATTCATGAAGATCATAGGTTCGGTTCGCGGACTGGTTCATATTAAATACTTTACAAATGGTAGTGACTGTTCATTCGCCAAGCTCTAGGTATACGAACTGAAAGTGACGAGTCTTTTGGATGAGACTGAAAAGCAAGGTCACGTGTCGCGGAAGTCGTGGAAAGTAAAAGAACCCTCACTGCATTGGTGTCAGTCCATAGCACAGGTCAAAAATTCTAACACTTCACTTACAGCTGGTGACATCTCAATATAAGTGAAAACGTATTGACGGGATATAACATAACAATCAAACCTAACGACTCAAACCTAATCAACTAATTGCTGTTAATTGATAAAGTTTTATGGTATGGTAATTTCATTTTTTGTTTTATAATCTAATGATTTTCATATTTTTTTGTTCCTTTGATGGAGAAAATTTACATTTTTTATATCAAAATGTTTTATAATCTAATGTGCTATCATTTCATCAATTTTGGTTTCACAAAACTGTTCCTTTGAAATAAGGAGAAAATATAAAATGAAATCATCTTCACAAACAGGAACATTTATATCAAAGCCTAATGGTCCACACTGTATCAATAAACCAAATCGGAGAGAAGGCTGGAAGCTGCACCTGGACATAGGAAGTGCTAGGCAGGATTACACGAAAGTCATCATCGAAACCTTTGGGCAATATCTCTCCTTAACCATATGCGGCAAGTGAAGGAAGAGCAGATAGACTCGTGAATACACTGACGATGAGTAGTTTCGTGACAGGGAAGAAATCCGCCATCCAGCTGAGACGAAGCGCTGATTAAACACAGATCGCCGATGTCTGCATACAGGCCTGGCACATGATTTTGAAGTGCTACTCGTCTTTTTATTGTTAAACACAGCTACTTTCAATTTGATACCTTATTTTCTTGATTACTAAATATGTTTTCGATAATTTTCTTTGATATGCAAGTTTTTTCAGTCTGATGGAGATATGTTACCATTGTTTTCATGAACTTTGCATTACGTCATTACAATATCCACGTGACTCAAATGTACAGAATGCACTTTAGGATTAACTACAATCCTGAAAAAAAGAATCCCTGTGTCTGATTTTATCAGATACTTCGTCGTGTTTAAGTAATACATTTCCGTAAGAAAATATAATTAGAAATATTTCGGAAATATATTCTGCAAAATATGCATTTTCAACAATTCCTCTATGATGTCTCACAACAGCAATGCAAATTAAATACGAAAAGGTATTGAAGGAATCATGTTAAAGTTTCCGGAAATCCATACAACAATTCATACAACAATTGACGTTTCCGAACCTGAGCTTTATGATTTATAAATCCATATTTCCTGAAACGTGAGCAGAAAACAATATTTCGTTCAAATAAAAAAAAAATAAATCAATGGTGAGTTGCGCTTCAAAATTATAAGCATAAAGGGACTTTCGAATTTCGCACTAACCAAATCAACTGTTGGTTTATAAGATAGCAAAGACTGCGCTAAAAAATGTTTGGTGCTGAGTTCGAATGTTTTATCGCTAGTATTTTTGTGTTGAATATTTTTAGAGGTTTTATAGGGTAAAAATGCAATTACGTGACAAAATGCAAATCAGGAAATGGTACCTATATCATCCATATTAGTATCATTGACATCATATAGAACCACAACATCTGTTACCCATGTCCTTTCATATATATATATATATATATATATATATATATATATATATATATATATATATATATATATATATATATATATAAATCCCGTTCTGCCTAGCACGAAGAATTTGCACAATAATTGTACATAATCGTGAGACCAAAAACCAGAGATTAGCAGAGTTAGAAACCTACCGAACCTAATCGAACAAACCTACCCGCGATCCCTAATACAAAATGGTATCAAAATTGCAAAAGAAATACCAATTGAAAAACTCAGATCAACAAAAGAAAAGACAGAAGAAAATACATATGTTCCGCTCGTAACAACACATAATCCGAATCACCTAAACATGACAGAGGTTGCAAAAATCAACCTTCCACTCCTACACAAAAGTAAGAAAATGAGCAAAGTGATTAAAAAAAGATATTCTGCAAAGCAAAAGACAACCGCAAAACTTGAAAAGAATTCTAACAAAAGCGAATTTCACCGAGACGGATGATCACACGGAATACAGTGTCAGGAAATATGGAGATCCACGGTTCAGAACTTGTCAACACATTACTTCCGGAGAGCAAATAATACTAAACAATGACAAAATACTGAAAACGAATTCGGATATGACTTTGAAAACAAAAACACCTAATTTACTGTATCATCTACCCGGGGTGCAATGATTATTACATTGGACAAACGGGAAATGCACTTACAGAACGCGTAAGAATTCACCGCCAACAAATTAAATCCCCAGCAACACGTAAAATTCCATTAAGTCAACATTTAGAAACATGCGGGAAAGGTACATTTCAGATATATCCATTTTACAAAATGTATGAGATGGATATATCTAAAAACAACTTTAAGGAACAATACTTTATTAATAATCTAAAACCAAAGCTAAATATGCAAAAAACAGAAAAACACTCAAATTTCACAAATTTTCGGCCACTTGGACTTTATCAAGTGAAAGACGACAATATGTATATCAGTTACATAGTATTAAGTCTGCACAATACAAAGCTCCAGTGCAATGTATCTACATAAATACAGAAATAACAAGGCACACACAAACACACAAACACAGAGAGAGAGAGAGAGAGAGAGAGAGAGAGAGAGAGAGAGAGAGAGAGAGAGAGAGAGAGAGAGAGAGAGAGAGAGAGAGAGAGAGAGAGAGAGAGAGAGAGAGAGAGAGAGAGAGAATATAGCGAACACGGATTTAGCGAAGTTTTGGCTATAGCGTCGTGAATTAGATCTCCCCAGTGGATTCCTTAATACTCTATATTTCACGTCTATAGCGAACACGCTTATAACGAAATTATTCCTGTTCCCCTTGACTTGTATTGAATGCAAAATCAACTTTTTTCATAATAGTTGTAAGATTTATGTGTGTGTCAATATGACGTGAAATTAATATCTGCATCCATTCAGAAATGCATTTGTAACTTATCATTGGAAGGCAAAGATAACAAGGATACACCAAAACTAAAAAAAAGGAAAATCTGATACATGTACAATGTAAAAAAAAATAAAAAAATCACAGATTAGACAGTCACAAATCATGTTTGCTTCCATGGGCACTCAGAACAGTTTAAAGAATAAATTGAATAATAAATTTCAAAATAGAAATGCAATTTTGAAAACCAAAAATTGCATAATTTCATTCACTTGCAACATACAAAATTCAAATTACTTCTCTTGTAACACGTAATATAATATACTTGCATCTTCATTTCAGCGTATGTTGATATGAAAACATATTGCTGAAACGGTGACATTGGGATTATCAAACAAGTGTTGTGTACAAGAATTGTTGTTTCAGATAGAACCTCACGATAATGTCCTTTTCAATACCACATAATTGGAAAAAATATATTTTTGTACCTACTTTACGTGTATTTGTTATAGGGCATTGCTAAATGTCATCGGGTTTTACGATAACATACACAGAGTTATTACTGAGTATCAGCACTTTACAATATGAAAATATGGGTTCTAATTTTTATAACTTTCTTTTCAGTATGGTAATTCTGTGACCTCATACTTATTTCCGACATTATTTGCATTAAGATGTCGACAATTTGTATTTACAGAGATTAAAATGAGTGCCTAAAACAATATAATTACTCATTAATTCTAACATGGCACCCATATAGAATGTTTCCATTGTTTACTGTTATAAATGTCAAGTAAAAACGACGTAGCAAATTCGAATCAAGGCAAACGTTTAATTGTGTCATACATGTACATTTGAATTAGTATGTTTAATGTTTCATAACAATTCATTATATATGAAGGGGATATTTTTAACCAATTACGTTGTAATTATAAATGTTTCTCCGCCATGACATTTACAGACGAGTATATTTATCACGTGCAGTATAACAGAGTGAGATGCACTTTTGAAAAGTTTACATTGTACTAGACGGTTTGACCTTGTTTGAATTTGGCCCTATCTTCTATCGCTTACCAGATGAGAGTTGTTAACATTGGTTTTTGTTAATACGATGGTTCAAAAAGTCCAACAACAATGCCAACAGTATAGCTTTGTTTCGTTGTTTTGTCGATGTGTTTTTAGTTCATTTTTTTGTTTGTTTTACAAATGTCAAAAATTGGTGTTTTTAGGTTTAGCGGTAAAGTTCAAATAACAAATTTTCTAAAATATCTACAGCTTGGGAGATTACACTATCTATCGGCCATACCCATATTTATTTTCTATTGTTATTTTTATTACAGGAGGAAAACGTTCTGATTTCAAATATTTACTTTTTGTGTATGCCTACTGTAGATTGTGACATTTTAAAATCCGATGAACTAATATTACCCCTTTACATTGTATTTCCTGTGGCCTTATCCGCTATCATCTTTTCAGAATATATTACTCCTAGTCATTCAACATTCGTGCTTTGAACGATCGAAAATGATTTCCATTTGAATATATGATTATATTTGATTTTGTGTTTTTATTTATATTAATACCACGCCAAAAAATATTAATGATGTAAACAAAGTTTTTCTTCAGGTAAATCTAGTTTTGCTCTAGTTAATGCAAGTTCCGAAAAAAATATGTTTAACTAGAGAATTAAGATTTTTAAGGTTTAGATTTATTGTTATTCTGGTGTAACCATTTGAGTTAAACTAGGTTTCTGTCGAGAAAAATTAGGTTTCACTAATTTTTGTGTTTGTTGCAGTTTAACCAGACTTGATTTTTTTTCAGTTTAACCTAGTTTATTTTTTCTCCAGTTCTTTCGAGGGCGAAATATCATTTTTGTTCTTTGAGCAAAGCGCAAACAGGACATTTTGATACCGTTTTCCGGTGGTTTTCTGTGATATTGGACAAAACTGATTCATTTGATCTTTCTGACATTTTCCTGTCCACAATTCGTGATAATGTAAGTCATGTCTTCTTTTTGCACGATAAGCTAGATATTTATCCGATAAAATATCTGAGAAAAGGTCGTATCTTATGCCACGTTAATACTATCAGAAAGGGCCTGGAATTTATACAGACCATTGGATTATCATGAACGCCACGGGTTTCCACTGAGCTCACGGATTGTACATATGTATTGGATGATTCTGATGTGTTCTGGTACTTAAAAGCACCATTATATACACAGTTAAACCAAATTCATTATTCTCTTACATATATTTGTTAACCAGGCAAAGTAATTAGATCCTTTTCACCGCATTCAATCACGCGAAATCATCTCAGGTGTTGCACTTCAGGTGATCCAGATATATGCAAAGAGTAAAATCTCAACTACTACATCATATCAATGACATAGAATCTGAAATGTTTGTGTCCTACACCAGTGTCAACTAATGGCATTACAGCAAAACACTAATTAGATGTAATACTGTAGTATCAAATTAATATTACAAGATAAATGAATAGATTAGTATATAAGTGTTTACACATTGTCCCGGACCAGTTGACATTGCGCAATCGCATGAAAAAAGTACACGTGCCCTCATTACCTACAACTCTCATTTTCATTGCTTTGATTTTGTGTATTTCCTGATTTCCTACATTTACTGATGATCATTCAAATTCTAAATATTTGTGGTTGTAAAGTATGCTGTCATCAGGAACTATTTCTAATTTTATATGTTACACAATCAATTCGTGAGTCACATTTTATCTTGTACGTTATGCACGATATTGCAGTAAAAATTTATATTTATTTTCACCCTAGGTTTTCGGATACATTATAGTAGGTATACAATCATATACATGTCATTGACAAGTGGTTTGTATTATTTAATGAGGTTGACTTTCGGATCTGTGAGTCATCTGTGAGTGTCCGTTCGTCTCATCGCAGCCTTACTATTTGTGGGAACTATTGTGAGTTCCGAGCCAGATCTTCAAAGTCCGCTATTTTAATCACGTCTGCTAGTTGACTCTTTCATAATTCTCATATGTATTCAGTTAATGCTTTTTATACTATAATTGTATTCTCAAATGTTGTTCTGCAGATGGGTGTATATCGTAGGCATGCATTGCTTTTTAAGATACCCGCTTAGACATTCATTCATCGATGTGTTATTTTAGTTTAAAAATCCTGGTTACCTTATCACAGTTCCGTTTCTTCATACAGGCTGCATTTTCGGTATAGACTAGCAAGGTGTATTTTCTCATATGCCACTATCAGTAGTTATGATCAAAATATTCCTTAGATTGGCTCTGTTTTAGAGCATTCACATCACATGCGGAAGATCTGGGTTCAATCAGGTAGACAGTAAGTATAATATACCTGGTAAAAGTTAGTACAGGAAGTGACTATTCCATCACCATACATTGAACTTCTAAACGAGGTTACATTTACTACACCAGCAGAAGCCAAGAAATATTGGTTAACGACACTCCGCAAATAATTGATTATGACGTCATAGTCTTGGGAGAAATGGCTTTCCATTGGCTTTACAACTTTAAAAGTAAAATAAAATTTGTATACAGATTATGTACACTAATTTTGCATCAAAACGGCCTTTTGTAGCACTTAAATGCTATTGATTTCAAACCACACTTTTGCTCAAAATCTAAACTGGTTATGGTTCTTTTGTGGTGTATATCTCTACCGAAATTAGTGGCACTTCCAAATTCTGTTTAAAAACCAAAGCAACTAATAAATAAGGTTATACAGGTAAACGTTTTGCTTTGTTCTGATTCCATACCTTACTGTAATTAATATTCTTATTGCCATTTACGTTTGACTATGTTTATAGATGTGCACACATTTATTTTGGTAGAACTATACTTGCATAGTTTCCAAATGTTCTTTAACACGAGTTATCTCGCTTTGGCAACATTCCGAATCAGCAAATATGGGAAGTTCCAATTTGTGTTGCAGCAAATGAAAGAAAATTCAGATTTATGTTTCATTGAATATAAAAGGAATTTAATACCTAGATATATCTAATAACAATTAAGTAATGTATCAAGTTATCTATTTTGTATAACCTAATTAATCATTAACATTTTGTTAAAGCCATGTATATATATTGTATCAGGAATACATTGTACATTCCATCATTCTTATAGTTTTCAATATCAATGGGTGCGCAAATCCCATACCAATGAATCTTAATGTCTGTCTGTGATAAACGGTAATAAAGAGTAAATATTATAAACATTACCAAAGTTATAATGCTCAAGACGATCGTTTCTGTGAATTAGACTTCATCAGTTGAGCTCCAATTAAAAATTTATATGTGTTTTCTACAGAGAAAGTGTTATCATACAAGGCCAAATAATAAATCTAAAAGTATAGCCGAAATCCGTCTAAGAGTAACCACTGTAAAAAAGATGACTATCTTAGCTTTAGAAAACTTTGAAATTTAAATGGTGTTATCAGTGCCAAATATTACTTTAGTATAAGATTACCAGGTACTAGGTTTCAGTATACCCTCGGGGACTCAAACGGTCCACCAGCAGTCCCAATGACCTAGTGGTTATAACTAGAAACCAATTTCAATTACCTTTTGCGGGGCCTCCATATACGAGTGTTTAGAGGACCATGGATTAGACCATGAAATCATTCATCTCAGCGGAAGTTCGAGCCCCGCTGGAACCTAAGCTGTGAGAAAGTTTGCCAGTTCACTTGGGGAAGGCCAATGGTTTCTTCCCGGGTACGTTTTAACTGGGTTCTCCTCACCATTACAAGCTGGCCGCCACCATACGACTGAAAAATTGTTGGGTGTGATGTAAAATATTTTGAGGACCTCGTTAGACATAAAATATATTTCCATCATGACGTATTTCAAAATGGAGCGTAGGTTTTACAATTTTACAACCGGAAGCTATAAAATCGAACTTGGACAGAAACATACGTCAAAGTAAAACATATCATATTTACGTAAGGTATTATGGTGAAAGACTTTGGTATTTCCGATGAAAAGTATTTACCAAAACACCGTGTCATAAAAAGTAAGGCAACCTGAAGAAGCTTCCATGCAAGACTTAAATCCATAATTCATAACGAGGTCAAAATGTATGTCAACTCGGATTCTAGTGGCAATGTCTTGGTGTAGAAAGAAAAAAAATGTATTGACGGAATGTGCTGCATCATATGAAAGAGGAAACATGGGTGTTTCAGTAATAGACAATAAGAACTCGATACGCTAAATACATATAAAAATTCTCTTTAAATATGCCTACACTTTTCACTCATTTCAGACCATAATTGAGGTCAATCTAAATATGTTACATTCGCAGAGCGCACACTCATTTTCCTATGCAGACATCTCCTATGCAGATCATACGGTGACATATAGGCCTATACACTCAGCTACCGTCTGCCATTACCCAATTTAATTGTAGCGTGTTGCAAATTAATTTTTATTCAAAATAACATATTTGGCATCATGGCAAAGAATGTAATTATTTTACTGCGGAAATACGTCAGTGTAATTATTTGTATGTTGTTACTGATCTCGGCCAATGTATCGTATTTGTTTAACTTAGATAGCAATTAATTATCTCCAATATTTACCCTCATTATAACAAGATCGATTTTGCAGGAAAACTTTGCAATTAACAATTTATTAAATAAACCGGGAAAATTGAGACAAGCAGGATATATTATGTGCTTAACAAAACGTTATCGACCAGTTAATTAATTTTGGTCTGTGTTTTATCGTGTGAAGAGAAATTATAAAGTAAAATCTTTGAAATACAAATACATAATTATTTCATCATTAATTTTTATTTTCATATAATATGTATTGATAATTTTAAGTATATATTGTGTTTGATCTTGTTTCAGTTCATTCGAGAACATTAAACAGTGAAGTGGTCTAGGTGGTAAATATGATATAAAATTCCATTTGAATGTAGTATTGTCATGAAATTGAACAGATTTTCTATTAATAGGTTCCCATACTTTGTTAAGCATATCAGGGATTTCGAAACATATATGCTATGCCATCATACTAAAGTACCCTATTTTAGTGTGATTTTTCATTGATCAATACGAAAAAAAAATGGATACCAATTAAACTAATGACTGATAATATTTTAATGTAAGGTGGCAATTTACTCTTTTACGATTTATGAAATTAATATTGTTTTTGCAAAAGTATTATATAACATACAAAGACAGCAGCCAAATCGATTATCCAGTTTCAAAATGCGCTGGAGGAAATTAGTTGGTCTTCCAAGTAGATTGTTGTTCACCTGTTAGATTTCGAAATACGTAGCCCTATTTTAAGGCAGTTTTCCAGCATACAAGTATTTCAGAAATTAATCTTTTTTACGTTTGTTATTGACACGTTGAAGAGATTTATATACCCAAGCAGTAGTCAATATTTGTTACTTTCACCTAGAGCATGCCTGTGATACTCATTCATTCATCTTAATGTCATCATAGCAAATACGAAGTTATTTTTTTAGCAGTACAAGGCATTACGTGTATCTATATCATGTTTATTGATTCGGTTTTTAATATCGATGTGAATAAATGCAATTTCAGATGTATTTATTTATACATGCACGTGTACCGTATTAAATTACAGTTGATAACGACTGCGTGTCTGGAAAGTTTTAACATGCGGCGTATTGTAATACAGGTATTAGGTCTTTGTAATCATTTGGATGAAGTTGTACCTAAATACAAGAGTAGGAAAGCGGGGTTAAACCTTTTTAACTACACACAACTTTTCGGTACAAAACGAAACAAAATTCATAGTACTTAGTATCGGGAATCAGCTTTAACATATAAATGCAGTTTTGGTAACTTAATTGGTTTTGATTACTCTTCTAACATATATGTAACTTAAATTCAATCTTACCAATCTTGTCTCATGGTGTGTCTCAATGAATCTTATACAAGACGCTGAAACTTTCAATATTGAAACGACATTAATCATTTGCTTTAAACCTTGGATCCCGGAAATGATGTACTCTGTGAATCATATGAAATCATATATCATGCATAAATACAAAAATAACAAGGCGCCTAAAACCCACGCGACACCGGCTGGGGTTCCGGACCTCTCGGCCTCTGACATCAACCGCCTAGCTCCCATGCACTACGCCCTAACGACTCAGCCATCTACAAATTCACAAAACAGCATGTTTTGATAACGGCGTTTATGGTTCCGTGTGTGATATAGTATTTCTTTGCTTTTTTGTTACCTAAGATCATACTATTTATTTGTTTGTTTCTTGAGATTATCTGACTAAGAGGATTTTCAGGGGGAGGGGGGGCTAGGATAAAATTTGAAATAAAAAGACAGGACCAGAATTCAAGGTGAAAAAAAATCGAGGATTATCAATTTATAAATATAAAATAGCAGGATGCAACTGACAAAAAAGTCAGGTCCAGTTCCGGGAAACACTTAAAAGGCGAATTTAATAAATAAATTATTATATTCATCCAATATACAAAAATAAATAACAAATAAAATGTAAATATTTTGGCACTACCAATATTAAACAAGATTGGTAATTTTTTTACCTTCACTTAATGACAGATAAGAAGAATATATCAAAAAACCAAATCAAAATTAAAAACCACAATTCAGATGATAGAAAAACAAAGTCACATATTAAAGCAGTGGAAGTTTGAATTCATTATTACTTTTGTATCTATATTGTATGTTGCACTGATTCAAACTAATGCTATCATCTCGAATATTCATAAACTTTAAGCAAATGCCACATTAGCAACTATAGGGTCAGAAGAACTAAATATTCTGAAAATGGATTGCTAATTTCTACTCTAATTGTAAAGTATCATATGGCATGACATTTATTTTCTGCTATAAAATGATGTTCATTCTTAAATATTATATCCGGTGAAATAACAATTTCATCTTTATTGATATAAAAAATCTCAGATACCAAAGTATAAATCATTTGGGTGTCCAGGATATTCAAATTGGTACAAATCTGGTAAAAAATTGACAAACGCGGAGCTCGTAAAATCAAGAAGTGGGATCAGGTGTCATGGAGGAGTACGCATCCCATGTCGACCAGTCACACCCGCTGTGAATCCACAGTCAAAGTAAAATGAAATACGTGAGGAACGAATAATTGGCACAGTTAGTGAAACAGAGTAATCGCAAACAAGACTTTTATACCGACCGTAAAATTTGTAGAACGTTGACATCAAACACGGTTTTTGATATCTTAGGTTTGTTTTGTTAAATTTGTTATTAGATTTCATGGTGTCGTACTTTTTGTTCCATTCCGATGTCAAATGTTATGAGTCTTAATATTGTACTGAACTAATCATATGCAATTTCATTATGCATTACATTGGTGGATTACCCTATCGCCAAGTGTCTGACTCATGACTGTCTATGTGCTTTTTGGCGTCATTGGATTGTGATGTCATAATCATACACAAGCGTTTGACGGGCCATTTAATTGTGGTCGTCATAATTGTAAAGTTAACCAAAAAGTGTCGTGTTGGGCATTTGGCGATAGGTAAATTACAACCACCCTTGAATTTGATATTTTTCATATAAAGAAATAAAGATAAAACACTGTTAAAATCTTACATCATGGAATGAATTCAAAATCAGCCATGTGCTTTATTAGAGAGGATGGTTAGATTTAGTGTGTGGAAGCTGGAAAATTGCCTCAGAGCTTTTCAGAGCCTCGTACATGCACATTGCTCTTTCAAGTAATGTTTTCTGAAACTCAATACAATGTAGGGACATAATCAGTCTGTCAGTTTAGTGCATTTGAGATATAAACAGGTTCCAATTTGATGTCTAGAACCTAATTAATGAATTATCTGGGCTTGTAAAACTGAACATTTTCTGGGTAACATATTTTGAACCATTATAAGGCAACGTTTGATTTTACGTGAAGTTTTTCAATTGAATAATTCTAAAATGTATGCAGGCAGGGTACTCCCCAACTCCCTTGTTAATTGCCACTAAATTTCACTTTGGAAGTTTAATCAGTCTAAACATGTATGTCAATGGACCATTTGGAAAGGGTTAACCTATCCTAATTTAGTGTCTTGAAGCTATAAAAAGGCTTCTTCGCACTAGTAGAATTACAAAACTCTGGAGTAGCTAAATTTATAGCTGATATTGGGCTATATTCTCAATTGCAAATCATATCTTTTTCCCCACCCCCTCAATCATGAACATCACATACTATCTTTTCACTATTTCTTATTACTATTCTGATATATTCAATCATTTTTTTCTTGAAAGTTGAAATATGGCCGCTTTAAAAGACCCAGACCCACTAGAAAACAGTTTGTCTCTTGAAAAATTCAAGTATAAACTCAAACTCCTAGCATTCAGCTTATGTTTGTTGAATTTCATTTTATTTTCAGAGTTAATCAGTCTATCAATGAATAATAGTTTATGGATAAAGAGGTCACGATTTAGTGTCTTGAATCTTATTTCACGATGGACATAAGCGTGATATATTAGTTCATTTGAATTCATCTGTGGGCTCATAGCATTTGAGACCAGACAACAGGGGATGTTTACTCCTCCATGGGGCACCTTATCCCATCTCTGTATTTTCAGAACTCTGTTCATTTCCAAGTTTCCTCTGATTTGTATCCTATCTCGTGAACCTTCATATAATTAATACTTTGCTATCTGTGATTTACATATTGGTAAACAGGTGTAGTTCTATATCATATTGAAATATGTGCAGTGAGTTATGTAGGCTATTGTATAACAATTTTAAATACTATTATATATGTTGTATAATTTTTTGATATCAGCCTCAATTCCACACCCTTTCTGAAAAAAATCTAGATCCGCCACTGCATAAGAAAGAACAAATATAACATAATTATAATTGATATATGTTAATTAGCAATCAGTTTATATACATTGTACAAAGCAGTTTTATACAGCAATAGTTAACTTCGTCTTAGTGGGTAACAAAAAAAAAAATAAAAAGAAAAGAAAAGAAATCCAGGACAGGATTGAGGTAAAAAAAAAAAGTTAGGACGGAAATTAGAACAACAAAATTTGATAGTGCCCCCCCCCCCCGAAATTATCAAATGGTTGCTCCCTCAAAGTTCAATTATAACTCGAATCTACACTGAAAAGATTAGAAGTGTACAAGCTGAAAGCGCGATAGACCAACCATCCGACCGCGGATAACTCTCTTTTGATGATGAAAACACGACTGTTAGTTTAGATTACACACTGAATATAATTAGGAAGATAAATGAATACTGCCTGGTCTATACAAAAGAAAACAAAACAATTTTAACGAGGAAATTTGTCAATGTAAACAACCTGAAAAAGAGTAATGAGAATTACAAGAAAAATACGAGAAATGAATAATATAAGAACTTAAACTATAAATTTACAATTATCAAACTCAATGCACTGATCGAAAATTATCAAAATGATTTATAGTGTTTTGATTTCAAAGAAATGGATTAAATAACATTAACATCAATAGGTTTGTTTCTTCCCGTTTTAAAGTACATGTAGTAATATTTCATCTTCTCATGTCTATAGCGTTTTCATTTCACAACTTATACGTTATGCCAGGGCATGCTCTTCTTCTGAATATTTTCTTCAGAGAACCAAAACGACTTGGCAATAAACTACTTACACAAGGTTACGTTGTTGAACGCTTGGAATAATAGTTTAAGAAGTTTTCTGGTCGATACGGGGATCTGGTTAAACAATATGAAGTCCCCTACTCAGGAATGTTAGACAGTATTTTGGAACACGACCACAGACAGTGACTCCCTTTTCGCCAATCGTACTTTTCACCGAACTTGACCTTTTACCGATTTTGACCTTTTCATCGAACTAGAAATGTTTCTATGGAACATTTTTGACTGTATGGCATGCCAACAGGAGACGCTAACATCTTCCAGACACCTGGTCCTATCCTGTTTGGGATTCGCGAATGTTCTTCATTTTGAGACCATTTACAAATCTAATTTGTCTTGCTCTAATGGACTTGGGTTTCGATTATCATACATCTTCATTTTTACATTGTAACACAGATGCAAACAAACGATTTAATCTCAGTTAGCACACAATAAAATTGATATAATATAAAAAAAATAGTAAGAAACCGATACACTATCAATTTACTAACAAGCAAGAAATACGATCTTAAAACTATCCAGCAAATAATACGATCTTAACTAACATGCAAATGATACTAGTTTAACTAACAAGCAAATAATACTACCTTAAAACAAGCAAATTTTAACGATTTTAATTTTCGAGCAAATTATAACTATTTTAAGTTTCAAGCAAATAATACGATCTTAACAAACAAGCAAATGTTGCTATTTTCACTAACAAGCAAATAATACGATCATAAAAAACAAGCAAATGATACGATCTCAAAAAACATACAAACACACGATATGACATCAAGTTACTAACAAGCTAAATATATGATATTTAGTAGGTAACAAGATAACGATATGATATCTAGTTACTAACAAGCTAAATATATGATATTTAGTAGGTAACAAGTTAACGATATTATATAAAGTTACTAACAAACTAAATATATGATATTTAGTAGGTAACAAGCTAACGATATGATATCAAGTTAATAACCAGCTTAATATGTGATATTTAGTAGGTAACAAAATAACGATACGATATCTTGTTACTAACAAGCTGAATATTTTATATTTAGTAGGCAACAAGCTATTGATATTATATCAAGTTACTAACAAGCTAAATATATGAAATTTAATAGGTAACAAGCTAACGATATGATATCAAGTTACTAACAAGCTAAATATGTGATATTTAGTAGGTAACAAGATAACGATATGATATCAAATAACACGCAAGCATACGGTACGATCTCAGGCAAACATATGATCAGAGGTAACTGACAATCAAATAATATGATATCAAGTGAATAACAAAATCATAATACCAGGTGACTAACAAGCAAACAATATATATCATGTGACTTACAAGCAAATAATATAATATCAAGTGACTAACAATCGAACAATTTAATGTCAAATGACTAACAAGCAAACAATATAATATCAAGTAACTAACAGTCAAATGTATAATATCAAGTGACTAACAAGCAAACAGTATTATATCAAGTGACTAACGAGCTAACAATATAATATCAAGTGACTTATAATCAAACAATATAATATAATGTGACTAACAACTAAACAATATAATATCGGGTTACTAACAATCAAACAATATAATATCAAGTGACTAACAATTAAAGAGTTTAATATCAAGTGACTAACAACCAAACAACAAAATATCAAGTGACTAATAATTAACCATTATAATATTAAATGAGTAATAATCAAAATTTATAATATCAAGTGCCTGACAAGCAAAGAATATAATATCAATATAAAAATCTCAGATACCAAAGTATAAATCAATAGGATGTCCAGGACATAGATACAAATCCGGTAAAAATGGACAAACACGGACCTCTGGAAACCAAGAGGTGGGATCAGGTGCCATGGAGGAGTAAGCATCCCCTGTCGACCGGTCACACCCGCCGTGAGTCCACAGTCAAGTCCAATGAAACACGTGAGGAGTGTATCCTCGTCACAATTGGTACAGACGTCTCAACAACCGCCAACGAAAAGGCAACTCAACATTTCACTTAGTGAAACAGAGTAGTCGCAAACAAGACTACCATACCGACCATAAAATTTGCGGAACGTTGACATTAAACGCGGTTTTTCGATATCCCTGTGTCAATAATTTGTCAGTGAGTAGTTTACCTCTGTATATGAAATCTTCATATGTTGTGCACGCCCTGGCATATCGGATCATTTGTGAAATATAAACTCCATATGCAGGTGAGTGAGGGATATTACTACTTAAATGTGGAAAATTTACGATGGGAAAGCCGAAATCGTCGCGTTTATCGTATAGCTTGGTTGCTAATTTCCCGTCTGTGTTGATATTAAGTAAAATGTCTAAGTATGAAGCGTGTGTACTTGATTCTGTTGTATCTTTAATTTCTAGTTCGCTGGGATATATCGCATTGTATGAAAATTGTCATTATTAATTGACAAAACGTCGTCGATATATCTAAATGTCAAATTAAAGGACACCGCAAACTTTTTCTTCTTTTGATTCAGCAGTTTCTGAATGAAGTCTGCTTCGTATGAATAAAGGAACAGGTCGGCCAATAAAGGAGCACAATTGGTTCCCATAGGAATGCCGACAGTTTGTGAAAGACCACGTCTCCGAACATTACAAATATATTGTCTATTAGAAATTCCAGCATGTTTTTTATATCAACTTCAGTATACTTATGTGTAGAATCAGAGTGGTGTTTGACGAAATAAGTATCCTGATAGCCAATCACTAGATATTTAAATTTTCGGGTACCACCTTTAGTGAAAAAGCAGTTGTCTATGATGCTAAAAAGCCTTTCTTTTAATTTTTTATGTGGAATAGTAGTGTAAAGAGTTGAGAAATCATAAGTTTTGATACTGTGAATTCGAGAAAAATTATGTGCCTTCAAATTTTCTAAAAGCTGTTTAGAATTTTTAAGTATCCACATCTGATTTACACCGCTTCTGGAATAAGCAACTGTACAGTATTTTTGAAGTTTCTCCTTAACAGCTGTCAATATCTTGGTAAGGAGTAAAGATAAAGGTTTGGTAGAACATTTGCTGGATCCTGCTATGTATCTTTGCTTATATGGGTTTTTATGAAGTTTAGGTATCCAGTATAAATGTGGTAGCTCGAAATCGGTCTAATGACTAACAAGCAAAGAATATTATATATTTCCCCCTTTATACGATTGTTAAACCTATCCAAACGATTGTATACAACTTTAAGAGTAGACATGTCCAGGGAGGGAAGTATGAGGTATAGGTCTTTAAAGCGATAAGAGCTGTCGTAGATGAAAAACATTATATGCGCATTTTATGTAATACTTTATCTCGTATATATCCCAAAGAGATCATCTTGTGGTTAGAATAACAAATGCATGCGTATAATTGCCCCAAACTTGCCAAACGTAACCCGTAATATTAGTTTGTTATCATTCTGGCCATTACACATAAACTTTCGGTAATTTTTACGAAAATTACCGAGTGTTCAATAACGACCTTCTATTTGAAGTTAATTACCCTTTGTGTTTTTTCTCGTACATCATCATTTCATACCTAAATCAGACAAAGTTAATATTTTCCGTTGTTTCTTTGTTTGTTTATTATTGTTTAACATCCAACTCAAGAATATTTCACTCATATGGAGACGTCACCAAATGCCGGTGAAGGGCTTCAAATTTTGGCCTTTGCTCGGCACTTACGGCCATTTAGCAGTAAGGGTTCTTTAACGTGCCGACACCTACTGTGACACGGGACCTCGGTTTTTACTGTCTCATCCGACAGACAGGAAACCAACCTGCCGCCGGTGGACTCGAACTCACGACTTCGCGATCAAGAGTCGAGGGGCGCTACCGATTGAGCCAGGTTGACTCTCCGTTGTTTCAAAACATTCGTTTCGGAAATTGTCCACGTGCCCGGCATATCGGGTGATCTCAACCCATTTTTAACTCGTCCAATCGCATACTCGGCTTTATCATTCTTGACAAATTTGAACTGCCCAACTCCACCGGACATGGCGACACGATTGTAAAGCAAGATTTTGACAGGTATACTGTTTGGATTTTGGCAATGTCAGCATTCATTTCAGGTTAACATTAAAGACTGGAAAAATTACCTGATATTTTTATTTATATTGATCTGATTTGTTTCAAGTATTTAAAATAGCTTTGAAAAGCACATATTTTATATAATACATGTACCTCCCAATAAAAATCACATCCTGTATTTTAAAAGTAAATATAAAACACATAAACGTCGGCTGCCTTAAACACACCTCATTGTGTCAAGAGCCAAGGTTGCTGATAGATCGAGCGCGTAAATGATCCAGATCCTCCTGACCGCATTACAAAGCACATTTGATATGGCGAAAAAAGTTTATATGATAGGTCATTGCATACGGAAATTCAGCCGGATTATTTAAGGTACGGGAAAACTTAAATTCTAATAAAGCAAATAACTCAGACAAAAATATCTTTTACAACATTTCACGTGTTTGATAATGTATTTGAACACCCATTTTATCATATTCTCCTCTATATGTCATGGGACAAAAATCATCATTGTGACAGCTTATATCACTTTAAAACTAATAATGAATTTGAATCTTGAGGTATAAACATTAAGACAGTGTGTTCCTTTACTTTGAATCTATGACCGGTAAAAATGAACATTCATCATTCAAGTAAAATGCTAAAATAACTTTATTGCCTTCAACAAAATATGACGTAGTGTATAATTCGAATGTGAAAAAGGTCGCACAAATAAAGGCACAAGATACCAGATAAAGCCTAACACAATAGCCATTTAAGCCTTGCACACACAAAGGGAAAAATGTATAGGGTATATCAACTTTCTGTATGTCTATATTAAATACATAAATCAATTAGAGCGTCGTAAAATCATAGTTTCACTTGAGAGGCGAAGTCCTATCGATTGTTTCTTTTGTAATCGACTTCGAACTTGACAATGTTACACTCCTATTGTTGAAAATTTAGATATACCGTTATTTACTGTAAACTAATAATTCATACTCCTTTACGTTAAAAAGGAATATTTATATACACAGTTTTTATTTGTAATACTTAAATATAAAAACCTCAGATACCAAAGTGTAAATCCATAGAATGTCCAGGACATATATTTTATAAATACGGGTAATGTACTATGTAATGTTTATCGCGGAGGACTTAGATGTATCTTAGTAAATAAAAAATGTACATTAAAATGCACTTTTACAGCATATTGATAAAACATGAATGAATAAAAATGAAAAAAATCGATAATGTTTACATAACTATATTAAAATCTCAGATACCGAAGTATAAACCTTCAGGATGTCCAGGATACATATACAAATATAAAAATCTCAGATACCAAAGTATAAATCTCCAGGATGTTCAGGATACATATACAAATATAAAAATCTCAGATACCAAAGTATAAATCTCCAGGATGTCCAGGATACATATACAAATATAAAAATCTCAGATACCAAAGTATAAATCTCCAGGATGTCCACTATACATATACAAATATAAAAATCTCAGATACCAAAGTATAAATCTTCAGGATGTCCAGGATACATATACAAATATAAAACTCTCAGATACCAAAGTATAAATCTCCAGGAAGTCCAGGATACATATACAAATATAAAAATCTCAGATACCAAAGTACAAATCTCCAGGAAGTCCAGGATACATATACAAATATAAAAATCTCAGATACCAAAGTATAAATCTTCAGGATGTCCAGGATACATATACAAATATAAAAATCTCAGATACCGAAGTATAATTCTCCAGGATGTCCAGGATCCAAATACAAATATAAAAATCTCAGATACCAAAGTATAAATCTCCAGGATGTCCAGGATACATATACAAATATAAAAATCTCAGACACCAAAGTATAAATCTCCAGGATACATATAAAAAAATAAAAACCTCAGATACCAAAGTATAAATCTATAGGATGTCCAGGATACATAATCTCGGATACCAAAGTATAAATCTTCAAGATGTCCAGGATACATATACAAATATAAAAATCTCAGATACCAAAGTATAAATCTTCAGGATGTCCAGGATACATATACAAATATAAAAATCTAAGATACCAAAGTATAAATCTTCAAGATGTCCAGGATACATATACAAATATAAAAATCTCAGATACCAAAGTATAAATCTTCAGAATGTCCAGGATACATATACAAATATAAAACTCTCAGATACCAAAGTATAAATTTTCAGGATGTCCAGGATACTTATACAAATCTGGTGAATATTGGACAGACACAGTCCTATGGAAATCAAGAGATGTCATTTGGGAGGGAGGGGGTAAGCATCCCCTGTTGACCGGTCACACCTGCCATGAGTTCACAGCTATATTCAGATGAAATAGGTGAGGACGAAATCCTCGCCACAATTTTTACAAACCACTAAGCAACCGCTATCGAACAAGTAACTCAACATTTCATTTAGTGAACCATATGATAAACATATCTTTCTCCTCATACATCAAACAAACTAAAATGAAGAATAAGTATAGTGTCAGTATTGATCTTTCAATCGTCAAAAGTAATGAAATACACATTGAATTATCTCCCCTTGTTTTCACGGTCTTTTGTGTGTGTCTGTGCTATGCTAATTTATCAAACTTAGTTTATCTCCACTGTGTACCACTAAACTGTAAATATGAGCACTTAATACAAAAGAGGAAAAATAACATAAATATTTGTAGACAGTTAACTAGTATATATTTGCAAAACACGTGTGAATGGCATTTTAATAGTCTCGACTAACTGCTGTTTTGCATGTAATTTTACCACAATTCCCAATTTCAAGTTGGAACAGTTTATATTACCGATAAACACATGGATATTTAGGGTTTGTAAAGTGCATTCATTAATACTTGCCATTTTAACTGCCTTTTTAACATTGCCCTTACTATATATACTGGAAATGTATATATATATATATATATATATATATATATATATATATATATATATATATATATATATATATATATATATATATATATATATATATATATATATATATATATATATATATATATATATATATATATATATATATATATATTGTGTGTGTGTGTGTGTGTGTGTGTGTGTGTGTGTGTGTGTGTATAATTATTTTCATTATGTATCACGTAGGTATTTACTGTTTTTACGTTTTGTGGATATATTTACATTTATTTTTTTATACACAGTTAAACTAGAGTATGCCCCTATAATTATTTCTTATATCAATCAAAGAAAAAAGATACACACAGTAATTAGGCTCTGCAATTTGACTAATTTCTGGAGTTATAAAAACAAAGTATAAATAAAATGTTTGCATTAGTCAATTAGTTATTGGAGCTCAACTGATGAAGTCTAATTGACAGAAACGATATCGTCTTGAGCATTATAACTTTGGTAGTATGTTTATAATATTCAATGTATTGAAGTAACATTGGAACAATAGGAGATATAATATCTGTCACAGTACATTATAGTACCATTGAACAACACAATATTAATGTATATGTAAACAAACTCTTTGATATCTGAGATCGTTATATTATAACCATATTTATTTGTCAATATTTATTCCCTGAAACTGACACATCAGTTTGAATTTTTTTCACCTATAAATGCCTTGATATACACTTGATCAAATAAACTGAAATAGAATAAATAACAAAATGTACATGTTAATATCAAAACATATGAAATGTTTATGATAATAAATTCAAACAAATAAATTCGTCAATCATTTATACATAAACAATATAATGCCAATATCACCGAAATATCTTTTTTGTCCGAAAAAAAACGTTTCTCTATAAATGATTGAATTTAAACGACAGATATTGCAAAACAAAGACAAAATAATTCTAGAATTATCATTATGGAAAATAAGTGATAGAACTATGAAAATACTTACATAATTCTAAAAAGTGAATGAAACTAAACTTTATTAAGTGTTTTTATTTAGTTCATGTAATGTTAAATCATTTTCCAAACAATGCCGTTTTATTTGTATAAACACATCACTGGCAATATACGAACTGCTTCAGATAAGTACTTTTACTATAGACTAATGCAATTCAATGATCTTCCTTAACCTAGACACGGTTTCTTAACTGTGTGTCTTTTGCAGACACTTGCAGGTAATTGACTAACGACTCCACCGGTCTGTTATCTCTAGGTTAGATACAAATCCGAATGGAAATGCCTCTGTATGAGATACAAGTGCTCTACCACCTAGAAGCAACAGTAGTTTTTAACGAATTATATAATGTCTTACTAGACAGAATGATACTATTTTGAACAATGTAAATGTATTGGAGCAATTCAATTATATATCATACAATAGTAATATGAACTGAAAATTAGCTAGGTATTGCGTTAATAAACAAAAACAGATTATTCAACTGACTTGCTAGAAATTAAAACTGTTTTTGTAGTTTCCGTTCACTGCAATGTACAATATATATATATATATATATATATATATATATATATATATATATATATATATATATATATATATATATATATGGTGTAATACAATGCTTATAATCTATAAGAATTATATATTGTATATATATATATAGATCCTGACATTTCTCTTCTTTTTCAATTTAGACAAAAGGCACATCGTGTTGCACTAAAACATACAGGTAAGATACGCATGAGTTAAAACACAAACATCTAATTATGTATTCAATATTTCAGTTGTAATTAAGAATTCAAGGAAGTGGAACGCTATCGCTAAATTAGTGGTATAAATTGCTTTTATTACTTCACAAAACGACATTAAGAATAGATAAGTAAGCGAGTCAAAATCATCCTCGATCCATCATCTTGCGTTTTTCTGTCAGCGGCCCTGCAATAAGTCATTGCAGGAAATAAAGTTGTCATCACACGGGACAAATACTCGTCACGCTACGTATATCATTCAACATTCATGACTTTGAATTCGCCTCCTTGTTCGCTTTAAGTATAGAATTTAGCCTGCAGATATATTTTTGTGGCAAAAACGTGATTTATTTTCGTACCAGTGGAATTTGACAGCTAGCGTAGATCTTCTGCAACGTTAGGCTCTGATGACAAGCCGCATTGTTCTCAACAGGTTAAATTTTATTTCTTATCACGTTTTCTTGCTTTCGGTTGTTTTTCGGTTTTGTTTAAGACCCGCATTTTCCACAGTTTTGGCAGAATTTATATTACACAAAGAAATATTTGTTTGCAAAAAATATATATACATATAAAAATATGAACATGAAGATCTAGACAAACAAGTCATTTATAATTTTTTTTTTCATTCAGTTCATAGTTTTTGTAAAATCAGATACTGTCCTTTTTCGCATCACTGCAGTCCGAGACAATAATTTAACAAGAAATTAATGCACACGTGCATAAAACATATTTATACACATGTATTTCTCTGCATGGGCGTGTATGGTATTTGCTACAAAGTATTCTATATTCTCTTTTATAATGGTGATATAAAATGCATATCACGAAAAACGTCATAAATTATTTCTATAACGTTCTTAATTGCTTAAAAAGACAGTGTCACTTCCTCTAACGACCTCTTATTTTTGCTAAATTGACACAACGCCACACGTCTAGTAGAGCCATGCTTCCGACGCTAATCAGATAGAATTATCATTTGCCTGAGTAATAGGAACAAACCGAGGTGTCAAATTACATCAAGAATATATATCCAGGTGTAGGTGATGATAACATGTCTTTTACTGCGCAAAGAAACTGACATCCCGTTGTCAGTATCACAAGTTAAATGCTGTCCAAAAATTAATTATCGGTTCCTCAACGCCAAATCTTTGACAAATCACGATAAATAGTGCACAATCTCTGTTCTGATTGCCCCTACATATTTACAACTACTTAAAGTGACTGGTATACGTTCGCTTGTCATATTACGTGTTGATTCAAGACTGATTACTTCCATATAGTTGATTAATAAATATTATTATTCCAATAATTGTTTTATTAGGGCAAGGACATACAGACAAGTTGTGTATATAAAATTGATATGAATCTTTTCCCCGTCTATACAGTCATACACGTAATCCATAAGTTCATCAAAACTCACACACAATGCACACACACAACGCACACACGCATATATAGGTCTATCATGGTAAACTGGCAGATGTTAGCAAACAAAACGAATCTGAATTTAATCATAGTGACAGGCTTCTTGTCGACACAAAAATATTAGAACTTCAGTAATGCATGGAATCCGTGCAGGGCAATGTGTTTTTTCTGTACAGTCAAAGTTTGGAAAATAGACAGTATTGTTTTTGGTTTTGACAGAACCCGGATGTGCCACTTTACCTGGATAGACCTATACAAATATGTGTGTATATAAGTATATAGTGGAAAGGGTTTTAAATACTCTCTCTCTCTCTCTCTCTCTCTCTCTCTCTCTCTCTCTCTCTCTCTCTCTCTCTCTCTCTCTCTCTCTCTCTCTCTCTCTCTCTCTCTCTCTCTCTCAAAACGCTCGATTTCTGGCGATTAAAGTATATCTGGGTTCACGTTTAGGTTGAATGATCTTATATTAATTTCTGTTTTATTTCGTAGCCATACATTCATTTTAAACATTTGATTCAAACTGCAAAAATATACAAAACAGATACTTTCAATGCATGTGGACTTCCTTCATGTTACAGCAAATAATTACATACGAGTAATTGTTAGTTGATTTTTTATAAAATAAACTATCCTACTATTAAAGTTAAAATATGCATAATAAAATAATAAACATAAAAACGCAGAGTAAAATAAACGTAAAATGCAAAATTGTACGTTGATTAAAGAGTCATTACATCAAAATAAACATATCTATTCTTCCTTCGATGGTTGTATATCATTACTAATTGAAACAAATTAAAACTATTGCGATAACATCTATACGTATTGATGTTGATATTTATATATTTCGCAACATTAAAATATAGTGCATAATTATAAGGTAAAAATTTTCCCTCATAAAATTACAGAATACGTCTTATTTTTTCATAACCTGGATGACAATATATTTCAGAGTTCATTCTAGATATAGGGTTATGATGAGACTATTAAATCTAGATAAATAAAGATGTAAAATAAAACAGATTGTCCTCTAATGGTTTGACAGTATTACATAATTGAAAATGCGATATTGTTTACAGATTTGAAATTATATATTTATATTCTCTCTGTATGTTATTTATACAACAATTAAAAATTTTACTCTTCATTAATTCAGTAAATAATTGTATATTTTCAAATTGTTTAACGTTATATCCTAATTTTATCTTTGATATACACTTCATCTTATCATTAATGGGAACTGTATGAAGTCATTTAAGTATAGTACTAGTTTGTCATATATTTCTGGCTTTGACGTGAATTAACGTGCGATGTGACTACTTTGAGCACTTGCCATTCGTCCCCGTAAGGCATAGGAAGAGATGGTGTGTGTGTGTGTGTGTGTGTGTGTGTGTGTGTGTGTGTGTGTGTGTGTGTGTGTGTGTGTGTGTGTGTGTGTGTGTGTGTGTGTGTGTGTGTGTGTGTGTGTGTGTGTGTGCGTGCGTGTGCGTGCGTGCATGCGTGCGTGTGTGTGTGTGTCCTTGCTTGAGAGGTCCGTATTTCCACAGCTTTTTAAAGTGCCACTACACTTGAACATTCTGACAAAGATAATCAAACTGCTCATCCTAATCCCTTTACTCTCCATCTAGACATAGAGCTGTGTGGACAGGAGATAAAAATCTCATCTCAGTAAATCTGACAAGACTAGAGATCGAACCAGGAGTCTTCATGTTGAAGATCGGCGCTCTACCAACTGAACTATTTTGTCCGTTTAGTGTATTATAACATGTGTTGTTTATCAATTTTTCTTAATAGCATTTTCATCAATTGATAGATGTCTTCGTCTATAATCGTATCTGAGATAATACAATTAGAAATACACTACTTATGTTGGATTCTAACTCATTATTCATGAAGCTATAACAACCCAATGATTTCTATCGAGCTGCAAACTGGCGTCAAATTATTTTGAATCTACATGCAGAAACTGACTAAATGAAAATGCTTGATGGTTCACGTAAAGTTTAATGTTATATTTATGTTATATTTCCGGTTTTTGTAAAATATCACTTATGAAAGCCGTTTTAACCTCAAATGATCTTTGTTTGTAGGTGTCCGATGACATTTCAGACTATGAGTTGTTATCTTTAGTATACAGGTTTCAACGAAAAGTGTCAAATTTCAAATATTTAGCACTTCAGGAAGGAATTCCGAACAGCACACGTATAACCACTGTGAATATTTGAGGTGAAAGCCGCAAATAATTCGGGGAAATCAAGCTGATACTGAATAAAAGTGCAGTGTAACTTATATGCATTTTTATTCATTTATTTTTAGCCACAGATACATGCTGCTGATAACAATGATGAAAGGTATGTTTACCTCAATATAGATAACAATAACACTGTTAAGAAGAAATTTGAAAACAACTGAAGTACACAAACAGACATATTATTACCGTATTTAGTATATGAGTATTGACAATAAATATCACATATATCACCAAAAAAATGCTTGTGAATTTGGTTTTTTTTTTGGCTTTTTCGGCTTACTACATTTAGGAAACTACAAAACCTCGGTTACAAAATATGTTTACAATAACTGTGGGATCTCTGTTGCTCAGTGGTTAGAGCATTTAAACCATGGAGTCTCTCACTTCTGGTCAGCGCGGGTTCGAGTCCTGCTGGGACCTAAATTGATTTTTGTGAGAAAGTTTGCCAGTTTAATTGCAGAAGGCCCGTGGTCTTTTCTCCTCCACTATTTAAAACTAGCCGCCACCATTTAACCGAAAAATTGTTGCATTTGGCGTAAAACACTTATCAAAATCAAAATCAAATGAAGTAATACCTTGTGTACCATATAAAGCGAAAGATCACTGTATATTTTAAGTAACATTTGTCGCCCCTGATATGTCATTCCATCTTTTATAATGTATAAAACATAAATCAAATTGCCAACAGTGAGGAAGTCTGAAAGCTAATAAGGGGACAACCATTTGATTTTTAGGGGAAGGGGGGGGGGGCTAGGATAAAAAAAATCCTCGCTGATTTCATTTTCGTTGTAATTTCCGTCCTAACTTTTTATCTTTTACCCTAATCTGTCCTGGATTTTATTCCTTTTATCCTTTTTTATTTATTTATTTTTGGTTACTCATGTAGAAGTGCGACCAGGCATTGTCATTCTCCAAACATTAAAATAAAATTGCTTACCATCCATCTATCATATAACACAGAGTATACATCTCAAAAGAAGATTGTTTCACACCCCATATGAGAGGGAGAGCTAAATGTTAGGGGGTCCAGGGGTATGATTACCTAAATAGTTTTTTTTTATTTATTTTAGAAGGGACTTTTCTTTAGCTTTCAGACAAAAAATGTTACCTCTTTATCCTACAGAAATATTCCATTGATAGATTGATTAACGAAATTCAGTAGATATAAGCGGGATGGTAGGAGTTTCAGTGTATGCTGCCATGGTATATTTTGGAATTGAACAGAAAACAAACTCTATGGCAGTGTGGGTCTGGCATATGCTCCCCATTTTTATAATCAATAACATAAAGTGATATTCACTTACGGGTAGGGGACTTAGGAGTATGCTGAGTATCCATAAATGTGTTTTGGAATTATGGTAATGTCCTATAGACGTTTTCTACCTTCCAGACATGTGGTCCGGGATATGCTCCCCAAAAATGGCCATTATCTGGGTTTCAGACATAAAATTATGATTTATTTTGATCTCAGATTATACATTTTCCTACTATGAATTGAGTTTTAGCAAAAATAAGTCTCGCAAGCAATGCATGGGGAAGGGTCGAACTGAGAATGTTTTGATTATATAAAAAGTTCTAGGAGGCAATTTCCTGGCACTAATACACTAACTTAAGTCCAACAATTTTCTATAATAATGCACATTACCGATTAAACTTCATGTTAAATGCATTTTTGCAGTATTTAACCTTCAAATCTACCAAATTCAGGGGAGGTTGTAACTCCCAAAACCCCTCTAGATCTGCTACTGTAATACATAATGATAAATAAATGCAGTCCAATACCCACATAAAACTCATAGCATTTGACTGTGAAGAGGAACACAAAATTTTGAAACATAATAACAAAATTACCAAAACAAACCAAAGAACCAAAAACCATCTTCCAAACTACATCTGCTATGAAGTACAATTAAACAGCTTCAATGATACATGAAATTTGTTTTTACTAGCTTGATATTTAAGAATAAGCTTTAAATTTTATACAAAATAATAACGTATTAAATGGTACTTTACAATTAATGTTAGATATCTACAAATTGTTTTTGAGAATATGGAAGTTGGTGAGCGTCTGAGATGATTGGTAGTTAAAATTGATGCAATAAACAATTTAGACAAATGCAATGGGTGGAATTTCAAATCTTTTGGGACTTGATGTTTTACCTTTTCAATTGTGGTTTTTAATTGTGATTTGTGGCATTTTTATGTTTTCTTTATTCATTGCCAAGTGAAGATAAAAAATAGCCAACCCATTCACAGCTTTGTTTTGCTAAAATTTTTTCAGTCGATTTGTTATATATTTTTTGTATCTCTGTTGAATATAACAGTTGATTTATTTTACCCAACATTAAAATATTTTCTTACACTGGTACTGACCGTTTTCGTCATACCTATTTATTTTTACCAAATTGCTCGTCCTGAATTATTTTTCACAACAAACTCTGGTTCAATTTATTTATTTCAAATTTGATCTAGTCCCCCGCCTAAAAATCATATGGTTGTTCCCTAAACGGTGCTAAGTGGATAAACACAGATTTCGAGAAAATAGTAGGTGTTATATATTAGTGTGAAAACTCTACAACCATGTCACCGTAGTCAACCAAAACATGGGGTATAAACTATTGTCATTGTCCGTCTAAAATGATAAAAATAACAGTTTTAAAGCACGGAAGAACCAGCAAAATCAGAGATCAATTTAGAGACCGGTAAATGTTTCATCATCAGAATGTAAGCAGTTATATAACAGATCTTTACTCCTGACAGACTCATTTGTCGTCTAGTGAAGAACTCATATTTTGAGCATCTAGACATTTTAGAACACATTTTTGTATCCTTGTTAACACGTTAAGTGATAATTATCGTCAAAATATTTCTACCATTTTGACAGACTTGTTGTGGTTGACATATATAAGAAAATGGTGAGTCAATTATATTTTACTTGACATGATTGACTAATAATGTCAACTTTGTCATGTCTTTCGCTAGAGCGGCACTTTCTTGTTGATTGTAAATCATGTGTACAAAAAATGTAATCAACGGACAGAAAGCTAGCATCTTAGAACAAACTGATCGTAAGCTATCGAGCCAGAGAAACCACCATGTTCGACATTTGTGGTGATATTCTAAAAAGATAGACGTTCAAAAGATGTTGACCTTATAACGATGCATGTTTTGTGGGTTTTTGAATAGATTCAATTATTAACATCCATAGCGTATGACAACTTTTTTCTCCTTTACTGATGCATTTTCAGATCTTTATATAATGTTAGTATACTCATTATACGTATATGATTCTGACTCAAAATCTCCTACGGAAAATACACATGCGCATAAATGGATATATTCGTGTGTGCGTATTGTAGAATATGCACATGACATGCTACAAACTGAATAAATCTTATGGCTTTCATTTTCCTCTATGTACATGATATGTTTCGGAAATGCAGAGATTTCTCATTAAGAATGTGTGTATTTTTGTAACTTCATAATGTGCCATATTAATACAACTACAGAAAAATAAATACGGCAAATGATTCTTCCATTATGTCGCTTTGTTATCAAGGAATAAAAATAAACTCCGGAATAAACCAAATCAATATATCATTGTATTTCGTCTTTGCGTCCACAGCTAAATCCGGTTGTAAGACGATAAGCGGCCACAGCTTGCAGACGACATTCTAATTAGAATACAACATAGGTATCCACTACAGTTTGACCTTTATACGACACCTTGCTTTTGTCTATAAATTATTCCTTTGTTATACATGCATCTATTATAACAAAATATAAAAACTAAATATTACTTGCCATAAAGAAAAACAAAACATCATAAACATGAAGAAAGACATTCATTTCATTATGTTTCAGTAACATAAGGGTCAAACGAGATACCAAATTTTTTTCCTGGCGGATATTTTTAAAATTGTTCTTTTCTTCCACCAAACTAAATAGAGAATTTGACAGTGATTTCGACAGTGATTTTCTTTTGTTTATAATTCAATTAATCCTGCAATGTCATGTATGCAAAAGCAAACAAGTATAAAACGAAATAGTTGCTACCTTGTGACATAATATCTTTGAGAATGCATGTGGAGAAAGTGAGTAATTATATTTTTTTTATCAGCATTCTCTAAAAACGTACATTCAGTAATTCTCCGTTTGGTGTAAATTGAATAATACGATAAATGGTTCGAATCACTCACTGTGGACTCGAATGTTTATCGTCTGCCCAGAATTAACAGTAAGCATTGGAATTATTATATTTTCTTTAAGTTATATTCTGTGCACAACATTCAATGACGTAATTGTCGAAATTAGGACCCAGTAATGCCGGCGCTCAACTATCGCTGAGTGCAATTTGTTTCATGAATGGAAACAATAAGAATACCTTTACAAATAAACTGAAAAGACACGGATGGATACCTCAACTTATGAGGTTTTACCTAACTGATATATTTCGAAAGAAATTGCTTTATGAACGTTTTGCAGCCATGGGAAAATTTTGACTGTCGAAACATGGACAATCATAGATATATTTAGTTGATTTTTGTTAAACATTAATGGCAAATAAATTTACACTAATTATTCCCGGACATTTCTGAAATTTGAATTTCATATTGGTAAAAACCCGGGTAACATTTTTACAGCTGATGTAATAAGAGAAATTCTACTAAAACTGGGTATAGTCTCCCTCTCTCGATGCTATTCAACAAAAAAGCGGCATGGAAGTATTCTTTTCAGTCTAAAATACTATAGTAAGAGTTAGTTCCCTTTGAACGCAAACCTTCAAATTGCACTTGTCATCAAGTTCAATAACTTTCCTTCTTGATCCTGTTTCGTGTTTTCTTTTCATAGCTTTTACCGATGTGAACATCTGTAATGTAACTTCTAAAGCATCGTTTTTAAGTTTTAAAAGAAAACCCAATTACTTTTTAAGCATATCAAATACAAAATGACTTCATTCATAATATCAAGAGGTCACAACAAGTTAATGAAGTGTCACACGGTACGGCCTTTCCTGTAGCTTATTGTAAATTAATGATGGTTCTGATCGAACTAAGCTACCTTTATTATTGACCTCACCTTAAATATTTACCGCTTCGTATAGTAAATGAGGTTCTAATGCTAGACGCATTCTCTCTAAAGCAAATATCCTGAGTATAGGAACATCGAGATTACAATTTTCATTATTGAGTACTTTCAGGATATTTAAGTTTAAAGCATACAAAATAAAAAGCATTGATTATATTTCCTGTTTTAGCATGTATATATGTATGTATGTACATGTATGTATTTTTACGTTTTGAATTATAAACCTCTCGAGTTTCATTAACACATAAAATTGGTATTAAAACGGTACACAATGCAAATCCTTATAAAACATTGATGAATTGGAAGGGATTTGCACAATTTCCATAACATGTAGAATGACATTTGCTTGTCTGCATCTCGGGAATTAACACGTTGCAAAGTATGTGGTTTATACCATCCCGGATATATACTTTGAACATTATAATTACGAAGTGCATACGCGGGCCTTTTGTTACCAACCTGATGCTTTGGGATTGGTGTCATTAGTGTATTGTGTTTAATCACTTATAAGTATCGCCATTTGTTTACCGACGTGAACCCCTCCTTACGATATTCATTTGCACTTTTTGATTAAATGTTCTAATTGTTTTCATATAGTTGTTTTCATTTTCAAATCACACTTATAACATTCCGCCATTTTATTAGTCGATAAATGATAGTAAAGTTTCATTTTAATGATATGGATTACAACCAGCATTTAGGCTTTAGAGAATTCCTCAAACCAATTAAAAAAAATAGAACATTTGATAATTGCGTAACTGTAAAAAAATAAACAAACAGAAAACAAATGATGTGGATAAGTAGGCAAACCCTTTGCCATGTCTCAACTGCTGCAAGTCCGATGTAGAGACCAATCATAAAGAGATATACTCGAGGTCCCAGTTTGAATGAATATTGTGAATATAAAATGATCGAACGTCGAGCAGGACCACATTCGGGAAAATACAGTATGACTGTAAAAACGGGATACTGACAGTTATTAGTGATAAAAAAAATCTGTTCCACGTTTGTCTCATCCGTTTCAATTTTCCTTTATTGTATTTTTGGTTGTTTAATTGATGTTTAAAGCCCAACTTAACATTTTTTCAGTAATAATGTGACGGCCAGTTTTAAATGGTGGATGAGAAAACTCGATTACAATGTACCCGGAGGAAGAGACCACCAGCCGTCCGCAAGTAAATTGAAAAATGTTCTCACAAAATGAGTCGAACCTGCGCTGAAAAGAAGTGAGAGACTTAATGGTTCAAAACGCGATGTTCTAGTCACTCGGTGATGGTGACCTCTATTTGGTGTGTGTTTATCCAATATTCACTATATCCTGAAGATTGTTATTTCGTGTCTGTGATTTTACATTGTATAATTCATGTGAAATAAACAACATCAATACGAAATTATCTATTAAACAAGTTCTTATATTAGGAAATCTACGAATAATATCCAAAACATTTGAAATGCTGATGATTAATCCCAAAGAAAGAATCATCTGTTTGCCAGAGAATCAGGCAAATGTATAAATTTGTTTAGAAAGAATACTGAATAAACGAACAAACAATATAAACAGACAGATAATATGATGCCCGAATATGAAGACAAATACTAATTCAGATATCAAGTCAGACACGAAGACAACGGAAGCATAATTATCGTCTGCAATATTGATATAATCAAGTAATAAAGTTGAAACGTTAAAATAATGGTGTCTGAAGTTCTGAACTCAGTCCGGCAGTCTCCATACAACTAGAAAGGTTCCCGATCTAGCTTGAACTAAAACTCGTGGGTAGAAACAAGGTATTTTTACAGATTCCTTTCAACTAAAAATGAAATGATTAGCGAATATCAAATATATCAAAATCACAGATACCAGAGTATAAATCTTCAGGATACAATATACAAACTGTCAGTTAAATCAGAAAGTTGATATCGGGTAAGAAAAAACACAAATAGCAAAAAAATTCGAAGAACAACATAAAAAAAATAACTGCAGCAAAACTTCTGTTAGACAAATGACTCACAGAGGAAAGAACCAATCCAAGGAACAGACAATAAGATAGATAATCCGGTAGATCATCATTTGTGATGAGAGGTTAGTTTATATTAGGAATGTATATCAGATATGTCAAAAGCAGTGGTGTAGTCATCCAAATACATAAGAATAAGCTAACACAGCATTTCCTCAATGAAGGAAAATTGGCAAAATTCTGTTTATAATTAAAGCAAAAATTTCCATTCATACACTTCGTAGTTTGTATGGATCAAAAGTGCGTTTCGAAAATGTTCCATCATTTGACAAATCAGTTTGCCAATCGATCAGGAAATGAAACGCCCAAAGCAGGTGCAAAACATCATATGATTTATTTAAACAATTTTATTTAAGATTTGTAAAATTTTTACTAACTTCAGCAATTTTCTTCTTTACAAATGTCAGAATAGAATAACTTCCTTGTTTAAAAATAAATGGCAAATAATTCCACATCAATTTGTATCCATACAAATCAATAGCATTGCAAATAAAATGAAGAAGTACCAATGAATATTCAAAACTCCAAGTTCATTATGATACGACAAAGTGGATGTGATAACATGAAGAACAATTGTGAATCCCAAACAGAATGAGACCAGGTGTCCGGAAGGAGTATCCAATCTTTGAATAGTCCCCATCAAATAGAAAAAATAAATTATATATATATATATATATATATATATATATATATATATATATATATATATATATATGTGTGTGTGTGTGTGTGTGTGTGTGTGTGTGTGTGTGTGTGTGTATAAATCTGATAAATATTATTAACAATACCAAAGTAACAGTTTACAAAAGAGACCAAACCAGATGCTCATGACGATATATTCGATTTCGTTTTATCCGTTGACTTATGGTTTCCATATTGAATAATGTGTAATAACGTACTGACAGATTATTTTTCTTATTTGTTTGCTTTTATATTTGAATGACCCGTCCATGGCACCTGGTCCCATCTCTAGATTTTCAGAGAATCATGTATGTCTAATTTTCCCCTGATTTCTATATTAACTCGTGAACCTTCCTACGAGATATACTTTTGTATCTATGATTTTTTATATTTGATACATGATAAAAATGAAAAGTAGTGACGTGTATGAACAACTTATAATTCTTTACTTCAATACAAAGAAACAAAGCTAACATACCTAATCTAGAAAATTAACAAACAATATCAATAAAATTATATAAAATCTAATACAAATGGCAAAAACTAACGACAAATACATATTTGGAATGACGTCAATGAAAGTCGTCTTCTGTTTAACCGCAATTATGTGACTTTTTGTGGAATTGTCTTTGGAAAAACACATTACCGAGCATAGACAATCCTAATTAGGGAACGAATAGGTTCGATTAATTATTATTACCTATACGACAGGATGCTCGCCTGGTAATGGTGGACGTCCCATTGTGATCTGCACGAACGGGTGTGTTTGTTTGTTATGTCTGCCATATAACTTACGCATCGCTTTGAGCAACTTCATATCACTTAGAAACTCCTAAATTTGTATCTGCAAGGTGATGATCATACTTAACCCAAGTATTTCAGTTCTAATGGCCTTATTTCCAATAATATTTGCTTTCCCGATTTTTAGCTCGGAAGCATTACCTGAAGCGCTAAAGAAAATAGGGTTCACAATTGTCAGAAGTACAATTATTAGACATATTTATAAAAAGTTGTTATTTGTTGTGAATGGTGCATAAATATGTATTTACTATATTTTATCGTACCAAATAATTTAGTTCATAAAAGATGTTTTTGGCGTTGGTTTGTGACGGTGCTTTCACTACGTAAGCGGGTGTGAATGACTGCAAGTAAAATGAAGAAGTACCAATGGACAATATAAAATTCCATGTCTATTAGAATATGACAAATAAGACATAAAAAGGTCTCAACATGAAGAACAATTGCGGGTCCCAAACCTGATGGAACCAGGTGTCCTGTTAGCATGTCGTACATGTCGCAAGCGATAGCCGTGCAGTTTGAGAAGGAACTAATGTTTAGGACAGTGGATCATGACATAAAAATTGAACCCACAACGCATCGGTATAATCCCAAAACAAAACGTACGTTATACACAATGGTAGGTTGTGGCATAACGTTAAATCAAAAATGTATTTGACAATAAATTTCAAGTTTGTACACAACGTCTTATTACTCTGCCAAATTATGTGAAATATCGACAATAATCGTAATCATCCGATTCCTCAATGATATAAACCAACACACTCTCTGTATTGTATGACACGAATGCTTGTTTTGAACATGTTAATGGTATATCAAGGTGGACAATTTTTCGATTTCATAGTGGTAGCGAATTATTAATGGTTACGTTGTGTAGAGGACATTATTATATCGTCAGTTAGAGTCAACCAAAAATTGTAACCCCATCTGACCTGAACGTCGGAAAGGTCATATTGTATAAAGTTTGTTGCCGAAACTACGGAAAATATATCCTTATTCAAAAGTACATAACTTGTAAAACAAGATATAGAACTGCCATAATCGGTCAATCTAGTCCCAGACCTATCAGTAACACCCCTGATCCTTAAACTGGAGATGCTATGTACATGTAATTGATTTAAAGACAATGGACTCATCAATTATATGCTTTTGAACAAAAGCTGATCTTGTAAGAAAGTTTGCAAGACCGTTGGTCTCTTCTAGGGTAAATTGTAATGGGATCCTCTCCTCCATCATTTAAGACTGACCGCCTACAGAAAAGTTCTTCAGTGAGGCGTAAAACACAAAAAAAAGAGGAAAAAGAAAATATAAAACTCGGTATGTAAATGAACATATAAAATATCTAGACTTCATTAACAACACAAATCCCACACAATGAAATGTAAGAAACATCCGTTTCTTAAAAACCTTTTCGTAGAACAATATGTTTGTTTAATATAGCACATTGAAATTAAGACTTTAACTGCTTAATTGTTGAACATAATTCGAAATACATGTATCGCAATTTTTATGCGAGTTTGATATAACAACAAGATTTGATTCTTTTTAAACTATATTTTACATTTACATTCTACATACTTGTATGCAGTTGGTTATGTAAACATTTGAAATTATATGCATGACCTCAAATGATCATTTGTATAACAAATACTTTGGGATAATATGAAATAAGTCGTAATATTAACTGATATCGACATAACAATATGAAACCAAAGGCCCGTATCTCATCTTAATTTACGGTGTAACTTATGGATTTGCACCGGAAGTATTGAATTTCGTCTTTAATTAGTTAGTTATTTGTCCGTTATTTGACGCCCGGACCATACCTATGAACATATATGTCACTTGTGTAAGGAGTATCATACTGCCATACTGCCTTGGTGTAACCTAATAACTATCAATTTTAAATCTACTATTGTACATTGTTTAGGAGAGAAGGCGTTTCAGTCGAACGTCTTTTCCGGCAAAATAAGCTACTTACATGCACTCACTAACACACACATGCATTTACACACACAGACAGAGACACATATCATCAAAATCACATAGCCAACAGAGGTAAATAACTAAAAATTTTACCGTTGTTGAACATCTGTGGTTTTCATGAAGATAAAATATGATATTTGAAAGACTTTAAGAAAATGTGTCTGCAATATGTCACACTGTCACATACACTCTCCTTTATTAAAGTATTTTTAAAATTATAGTATTAAGAGTATAATATTTACTGATGAGATACGATTGCATAAGATTTGAGCATCCTTTTCATACACTCGCACTGATACTATGCTAATATAAACATACCAAAGATACAATGCTCAAAACCATCGTTTCAGTCAATTAGACTTCATCAGTTGAGTTCCAAAAATGCATATTTTCTAAAGAGAAAGTGGTATCATACAAGACCAAATAATAAATCTAAATGTATTACAAACTCCGTCCAAGAGTAATCACTGCAAAAAGATTACTAACTTAGCTTTGCTATATCAAGAAGTTAAAAATAACACCTGGGATTCGTGGGTACTAAATGTAGTCACAAAGAAATAATACTATATCCCTTTGAACATCTAATCGCATAGTGTATGTGTCCATAATAATCCCAAAAAACCTGTCCTGTGGGTCATTTTATCTATAGAGGAATCTTAATTAGATATTCTAATATCACAAAATTATGTGAAATCGATATTTGGAACATGAATATTCCTTCTCTCAGATCCATCGACAAATGGCGGACGTGATGGTCAAATTGACTTTTTTCCTCATGACATTTGGACCCACATCCGCCTTTCCGCATGTATTCTCATGAAATATTCCCCCTAAGTCTACTTAAGTGCGATGCGTCAAGTACAAACAGCCTCCTTTACGGCACGCAAAAACAACAACAAGTTAAACCTAGTTTTTCGCATTAACCGAAGAACATAAGGTTTAATAGATTTTGCTCGGGTTGTTGCGTTCCGCCACGGTTCGTCATAACAGTATGCAACTTCACAGAAAATGCGGGCAACATGACTTCCTGTTAAACATTTTATCGTACATATGACCTAGAAATATGATATCTTTACAAAAACGAATACCTACCTTAACTTCATTCCTTGCAGATAAACTGAATCACGATCCCATCGTATATTATCAATATAAATGCTACTAAACCGAACATGACCTCGCCCGAATTTCTGTTGAAGTCACTTATCTGTGTACAAACTTATTATGACAAAACTGAATGAAATTGAACAATTCGAAAAAGGTCCATTGAGAATAACTAAGTTTAATTGCGTCAAAACCACACTAATGAGTTAAACCTAGTTTTACTCAAACTCACATCAACTGGTCAAAACTAGATGTAACTATGGGAATATGTAGGGGTTTAAATGAGAAAAACCTAGTTTAAATATTATAAAAATAATATCAAAGCTCCAGACGAACGTTTCTGTCAGTTAGACTTCATCAGTTGAGCTCCAATTTTAAATATATTTTCTAGAGGGAAACTAATTCATGTGCTTTTGTCGATCCATATCTTTATGTATTAAATTTTATGTAAATTTGGGAAGAATTACACGTGTCTGTTAGTGTGACCTTTCGTTTGACTGTCAAAAAGATCACGTTAGCCTATATGTACTCCTAAGCGTCTAACGTTCAACATACTTGAGCTAAACTTTTCAATTCTAACAATAGTATCATTTACGATAAAAATATAAAAAGCATTATATAGGGATTTCTGCCGTAATGAAAAATGTATGTACAGCCATATAGTCTACAGAAAATGAAAATCTATCATTTAAAATAACAGAATAGTTCACAAGTGTACGACTGGTTTGGAAAGTTGCCCGTGCTTGTAACGTAACTTATTCGTACTAAATACATACTTTAACAATGTTTTAACAATTTTTGCCAGCTAGTCTTTTTCAAAAGATCATATCTTGGACACCCTAAAGATTTATACTTTGGTATCCTAGATTTTTTATATATTGATTCAAAGAATCAAAGAAAAAAAATCAATAAAATAACAAACACGTATATTAGATGTTAAACCTGGGTTCAATTTTGATTCAGTAAAAATGATAACAATACAGGCAAAAAAAAATAATAATTACTCGGCAATAAAAGTGAAATACAAAAAATGAAATTTATTAAATTCCAGGTCCGTAGAATTATCTTTATTGTAAACAACTACTCTTAAAATAAAAATAAATTACTATAATTGATAAAAATGTCGCGGGAATAATACCCCATTGGTACACATAGATGAAAATAAAATAATTAGCCATTAATGTTCAACTAAATCTAGGTTTCGTTATTGGAAAGATCCAACTATAATGTTAACACAAACGCGCCATTTTGTATCTGTTGCGAACATCAGTTTGATATTTCCCGGGTGGTTCGTCTTCTTACGTTTACTTCTGATGCAATATTCATAAGCATTGTCTTCTGCATTCACGGAAAGACACACTTTATACGCCATTTTGATAAAAAAAACTTAAAATAATGATTTGAGATTTAATTCCCGATGAACGATATAGTATAAACCTCAAAATGGCCACGCCTTGCATGATCCCAACATTTTATTTCCTAAACTCTGTACTATTTCATTCCTTTGTAAACAAGTCGTAAGAATAATGTCAGGAATACAAAAAAGATCATTTTTTTTACAATATAGACATAGAGAACACTAGCTTTTGCATAATTATGACACTAATTTTTGAGCTGCAAAATAATAATCAAAGATATGAATTAGTATCAAACGGTTGATCGTCTCGTTGATAATATGGATATATTTTCTCAATGGTACTTGGTTTAATTTCCTCCCCTTGACCATATTCTGTGAAATACGGATGTTTTAACAGGGCTATTCCCAAGTCAATGTTAAACAGAAAACGTGATACTAACAGGGCGAAAAGCCTTTTCCACAATTGAAAGCAGCATGATTGGCCACGATTGTTCTGTACTTAGTTATTCGGTAATACAATTGATCGAAACAGAGTAATACTTTATCAATCGCCTGTATGACAGTGGTACTTAATAAAAGTACACATAATTTAAATGGGGCATTAGCTGTGTGCTAAGAGATAAACACAGACAGAAAATTTCTTAAATTCTTATATTGTTTTGTGAAAATTGTTTGAGAAGCCCAGTTTGGCAATTATTCACTTGCAATTGATTAATTCTAGTTGACTATATGTATATGACCTTATTTTCACAGAATATTTAGAAATATAAGATTTGGTATGCCTGTGTATAACTCTTATTTGTTGTTGTACATCAAGTAAAAGTAAGAAAAGTAGAAAAATCAACGTTTTTTGTAAGCACAGCTAATGCCCTTTTTAAGTAAGGTACTTTTCGCCCCAAACGCCCGTCGACAAGCCGATATCAGTAATGGTATGTACATATGTTGCCGATCGGTCAGAATAAGACTAAAATATTCTGGTGGCCATTGCCGAATTATTCTTCATTAACATGTTTTTTTAACATTTTATACAGATTTACTGTATGTTGAATTAATTGTTGATTACAATTCCTAAACTTTTATTTTCTTTTTCGCACTGTAATTTAGCCATTGGTACATAATTATTTTCAACCTATTTCGTAAAAATCCACATTTGGTGGTTAGCAAATAATGGCAGGATAACAATGGTTTCAAAACACGAAGTTTACGACATACCAGAAAACAATTTTGCTGTTGCGCAGCTGCAAAGGATAATTATGTATTAACAACTTTGCTATTGCAATATTACATTTCATAAATGTTCTGGAGAAAACAAAATGAGAGTGTTACTTCTTATTGTTTCTTAATTAGATGGTATTACACTGCTGGAAACAGGTAGAGGCATTGTTTGTTGACGGTGTTTGTTCAGGCATGCTATTAATGTGTCGGTAAAGAGACTATAGCATATTTAAATTCTTTTTCAAAAAATATTATTTTCGATACTGTAATTGACAAAGAAAAAATACAAAAGAGATTTCTTGAGTAATTATCTTTCCACATCGATTCTGTTTAATCAGTGATTATAGGTTATTAATGGGCAGTTCAAACACAGAATCTCAGGTACAATTCTCAATAGTTTTGTACAACCATTGTTTGAGGTTCGTTAGAAGAAATGCAGTTATTGACACATTCATTATTTTGTTGATTATACAAACAGACCCCACACATGTCCACTGTATGTTCTTGTAACGCACTGAAATGAAAATTAAATCTGGTTAACTCGCTAAATAGTTTTTGTCTCTATATTCAAGTGCATCAATGGGGCTCTCAAAACGCTTTTGTAATACTGGCTAATATACAATACGGTATTATGTAATTGCCGATAGAATTTCTTAGATGAAAGCAAATTTTCGATATAACCGGATACAGGTGACAAATACTTTAAAAATCTTATGATGACAGAGTCATTACAAAAATGAAAAATCAGATATTTAATTCAATAAAATATCAGTTATACCAAAACTGAGACTAATTATCGAAACTAAACCACACGTTTATCTCAAATTTTAGAACACACACACAGACATATATATATATATATATATATATATATATATATATATATATATATATATATATATATATATATATATATATATATATCAAATAGAAACAATTATATATATATATATATATATATCTGTGTGTGTATGTATGTGTGTGTGTGTGTGTGTGTGTGTGTGTGTGTGTGTGTGTGTGTGTGTGTGTGTGTGTGTGTGTGTGTGTGTGTGCTCTGTCATAAGTTCATATCACATTTGTGATACGAGCTTTTGAATTTTCCATATTGCGAACCTCTGGCGAACAATAATAGTAAATTCATAACGACATGTTGAATTAGTATTTACATCTAAATATACTTTATCAGATGTTGAAATTAGCAAAATTGCTGATATTAATATAACAAAATATATCATCGTCAACACAACATGTTTTATTCGATTGTCCCCATTCAAGTTAAAGTGACGTCACAAACACCAACTGACGTCATCGCCATCCTTCAGATGAATGAAGTCTGCGTAGTATTGAATAAAATTAGTTCGGTTTGCTGCACGTTAGCCTATCAGATCGCCGCTAGGCTTTATTATGTAATCTGTTGAGAAGCTATAGAGTCAACTCCATCTATAACTATGTAGGAGGGAGGGAGATTTAAGAATCGTTATAGGCGGATTTCGTTATTCGGATTAATATAATATAATGAATGTAAGAAATTCAAGGGTATGAGATATGTTCTCGCTATAACCGGTATTTCGTTATATTCCGTTTCGTTATAAGATTATTGATGTTATAATTTGCATAATACGAGTTATTAATATGTAATAAGTGAATCCCCTCTCTCATAAACTTATTAGTTATTCTTTTTTGTTGTTTTAATTAATTGCTTAAAGGGTGACCACGATAATTGAATTTTAATCGAAATGTCACTTGTGTAATAATCTCATCTTTTATAATTATATATCATTTGTTAACGTAATAAGTATTTTTCGAAGTAGGAAAAAAGAATACTTGTGGGAAAATATATGACAAACATTGTCTATAGTCTGAGCTAGAACACAATTAACAACACATTTAGAAGGAATTTATGATGAATTGGTAAATGATTGTTTCTGACTAATTGTAAGATAATTGGAAGATAAGTTAATACAATTATATAGGTACAAGCTGCCTATAGTAGTTCGCCACCAACTGGATTCCAAAGGTTGAGTTTAACAAGTTGATAAAGCTCCTGTACTCTTAGATACTCTTGTTGCAGTTTAAGGATCCCATCGGCCTAGTGCTGATAACAATATTTGGAATCATTTTAACTGTTCCAGTTGCTGGTATTGCTATTTCTCTGTACTCTTACATTCCGATAGCTTTAGTCACTTCAAGACGAAGGGTAGATAAAACATACGTATGTCTTATTTTCGATGGAAGGTTGATTAAACATTACTCGCCATTATCGGTGACGTATTAGATCTGTACTGTTACGAAATAATTCCTCTGCTTTAATTCCATGATATATATTGTAATTTAAGGTAATATAGATTTTTCTTCCACTTGTCCAAGACATGTATTGCTTAATGTTTTCAGTTTCCGCAATGTAGGTTCTAAAAGAAATGTATGGAGACTTGACTCAATTAATGTAACTGTATCAATAACGGTTGATAAATGAAACTTAATTTTACTATTCAACGTAGGAATAAAGATATTGGATGTTAAGCATAGAATCTGAATATCATATATTGAAGCAAATCGAATATATATGTAATATGCATGATATACCACTGTCCACATAGATTCAGTACAGCATTGTACATAGTCAACATTTTATATTCATGTAAAATCACAAATACTAACGTCATAATCATTAGGAGGTTCCAGAGACAGCATAGAAATCTGGTAAAAATTGAACATACACAGATCTCTGAAAATACAGACGTGGGATCAAGGGTCATGTAGGTGTATCATCCCCTGTCGATCGGTCAAACCCACAGTCAAATACAAATGGAAAAAGTGAGGCATGAATCTACGTCATAATCGGTAAAGAAATTCAGTAACTACTATTAAGCAGTCAATGCAACATTTCACTCGGTGAAACACTGTAGTTGTAAACAAGATCTCTATACCGACCAAAAATATTTCGAAATGCTGCCATTAGATGCGATTCCTGAGATCCTTGTGACAAGTAAGCAGTTTGTTTCTGTATATGAAGTGTTCGTATGTTGAAAACGATTTGATATATCACCGCATCATCTATGAGGTGTAAACATCATAAGCAGGCGAAAACGAGATATTACTACTTATATGTGGAAAGTTTACATTAGCAAAGAGAAAACCATCACGATTTGCGTTAAGCTTGGTCGTTAATTGTTTTTAAAATGTCTATATAAAGTAAAATGTGCGAGTAGAAAGCGTATGTGCTTCATTTTGTGGTGTAATTAATTTATGTATCACATCCATACACGTATGAAAATATATTGTTATTAGCAATTGACATGTCGTCAATATATTCAAATGTCAAATTTCAAATTAAGAGCAAAAAGGCCTTTATTTAAGTATTTTTGTCCTTATCACTCTTTCTCTGTTTAGTAATAATCGTTCACTTACTCAATCACGTATTCTGTACATCTCACTACAACCTTTTGTGTAGTGTTGTAACAATCCTTCACTTATTTACATGCTCTTTCTTCCTTTCTCATTCTTACCTTTACTCTGGTTATCGCTTTTACAATCGCTCACTTATTACATACTTTCTGTCTATCTTTTTCTTAGTGTCTGTTTATAGCTGTAATAATTATATATTTACATGCATACTTTTTCTGTCTATCTCACTCTCACTGAGTTTATCGGTGTAACAATTATTTATTTACATACACACTCTTTCGGTTTGTCTATCCCACTCTCACTCGGTCTGTTTATTTCTGTAAGTATCATTCATTTACATCTTCTTTCTGTCTATATCATTCTCACTCGTGTCTGCTTTTAGCTGTAACAATTATTTATTTACATGCTCTTTCGGTCTATCTCACTCTGTTTATAGCTTTAACAATTGTTTGTTTATTTACATACTCTTTTTGTCTATCTCACTCTGTGTTTCGCTATAATTATATACTTACATATTTTTTTCTGCCTATCTCACTCTCACTCTGTCTGTTTATCGCTGTAACAATTATTTATTTTCAAACATACTTCTATCTTTCTCAATTTCCCTGTGTTTCTTTATTGCTGTAACAATTGTTTGTTTATTTACAAACTCTTTCTGTCTATTTCACCATCACTGTGTATTTTTATCGCTATAACAATTATTTATTTACATTTTTTCTGTTTATCTCACTCATTTTCACTCTATCTGTTTATCGTTTTAACAATTATTTATTGTCATACATAGTTTCTGTCTATCTCACTATCACTCTGTCTGTTTATCGCTATAACAATCATTTATTTACATGTTTTTTTCTGTTTATCTCACTCACTCTCACTCTGTCTGTTTATTGCTATAACAATTATTCATTTTCATACATTCTTTCTGTCTATCTCACTATCACTCTGTCTGTTTATCGCTATAACAATCATTTATGTACATGTTTTTTTCTGTTTATCTCACTCACTCTCACTCTGTCTGTTTATTGCTATAACAATTATTCATTTTCATACACTCTTTCTGTCTATCTCACTCTCACTGTTTTTTGCTATAACAAATATTCATTTCATACATACTCTTTCTATCTATCTCACTCTGTCTGTTTATCGCTGTAACTATTATAAGTAATACTAAAGTTATAATGCTCAAGACAATCGTTTCTGTTAATTAGACTTCATCGGTATACTCCAATTTTAATTAGAGTCCTTTTAATTATTTTAAAATAGATAAAATGATAGTCATCAAAAAATAAATGAAAAAGCCACAAAATAAAACCACATTGAAAAGGTTTCACTCATCGATAATTTTCTTCTATTTCTATAGATATCGAGATAGGTTATTGAGTAGTTCTCAAATCGTGTCAAATTTCTAAATCACCGTATTTAGTATCAGTGTTGTTAGTATTTCATTTACACTTGTAGACGTTGTAATATAACTTGATAGCCCCGTATCTGTGTCCGCTTTAATATCTTAAGTGCTTTGAATTAATACATTTTCACAATTACCTTTTAACCTTTGTTAGAATAACATCAATAATCACCAAATTACTTTTGTTCCCGTATAAAAATATTTACCGTAAAAATTTGCAATATTTAGTTAAGAAATGAACACTTTGTGCAGTCTAAAAGCTAATCAGGATAAACGCACGGATACTTGTTTGAAAATATTTACTTTTCAGACTAAAGAAACACCAAGTGTGTTGACTTTTACAAAATGTCAACAGGGCTTAAATACCTCTTAGTGTGATTTTGTTTATTATACAAATATACTGGACAATTGAATTTTGTCTGGTATGGCGGTAAATGTAAAAACTGCCAAGAAAGAAATCTGATTCTTGTGAAATTGATTAGATTCTCGTTGTGAACTTTCATTCTCTGTTTTAAACGATATTTCATATGTTTCGGAATATTGCAACTATGAGATACAATTAGTGTGTGACCGAGAAATCAAGTACACTGCACAGTCATAATTATTTTGGAAATATCTGAAAAAATACAAGTATTACAGGGTATGATGAATTAAAGAATGATAAATAAGAATAACCTATTCAGTATTAACATTATCAGGTCAGCTATCATTTAACGTAACAACTTAATAAAAATATTTATCAATATTTCATTGCATTTCTTTAACAAATGTGTAAATTTTATATTGAAGAATGTTCAACTGATGAGTTGGTCTGGTTGACAGAAACGGTCGTTTTGGGCATCGTGTCATTGGTGTTGTGTTTGTGATGTTCATTAAATGTGGTAAAAGGAACATACGAGAATTCATTCTTGAATTGGTCCATTTGATTTTTTTTCTGTGGACACACATTGGTCAACAGGGGTTGCTTACTACACCATGGCACTTGACCCCACCTTTCTATTTCAGAAGACATTGTATGTTCAATTTCACCTGATTTGTATATTTTCTCCTGAACTTTCTTACGGTTAATACTTTGCGATCTTTTATATTGATAAACGTAATAGCACCTGTCTTCATATTGATGTTGTCTTCCTAGTTTACAGTTTTCACTTTCCTATCACAGAATAAAAAATCTCAGATACCAAAGTATAAATCAATAGGATGTCCAGGATATCAAGCACACACGCTTCATACTTAGACATTTTATTTAATATAAACACAGACGGGAAATTAGCAACTAAGCTATACGATAAACGCGACGATTTCGGCTTTCCCATCGCAAATTTTCCACATTTAAGTAGTAATATCCCTCAGTCACCCGCATATGGAGTTTATATTCACAAATGATCCGATATGCCAGGGCGTGCACAACATATGAAGATTTCATATACAGAGGTAAACTACTCACTGACAAATTATTGACACAGGGATATCGAAAACCGCGTTTAATGTCAACGTTCCGCAAATTGTATGGTCGGTATAATAGTTTAGTTTGCGACTACTCTGTTTTACTAAGTGAAATGTTGAGTTGCCTTTTCGTTGGCGATTGTTGAGACGTCTGTACCAATTGTGACGAGGATGCACTCCTCACGTGTTTCATTGGACTTGACTGTGGACTCACGGCGGGTGTGACCGGTCGACAGGGGATGCTTACTCCTCCATGGTTTCCAGAGGACCGTGTTTGTCCATTTTTACTGGATTTGTATCTATGTCCTGGTCATTCTATTGATTTATACTTTGGTATCTGAAATTTTTATATAGATACGAATCTGGTAAAAATTGGACAAACACCGGCCTCAGAGGTAGGATCAGATGCCATGAATGACATCAGGCAATTATCATGAATTATGGCTTATAAATTATTTCCGTATCCTCGGCAAAGAAGGCTGGCTTTTCCTTTCTTTCGGATGAGACAGTAAAAACCGAGGTCCCGTGTCACAGATGGGCAAGTTAAAGATCCCGCACTGCTGAATTGCCGTAAGTGCCGAGCATAGACCAAAAGTTGAAGTCCTTCACTGGTATATGGCGACGTGTCCGTGCGAGTGAAAGATTCTCCATTGGATCGTTAAAAAACAATACAACAACACCAATCATGTTCGTATAGAAATAGTACATGTATTATCTTATATACTATGCATTGTTTCATTGAAACTACCAAACATGAAATAAAACGTGATATGATATGTATATAATGAAATAAGAATAAAGGTATAGATAACGTGACATACTGAACTGACATATCTGGCCTTCCTTACGTAAGATTATGGTTGCAACGAAGTGAACATTAAAATCAAAGTAAATCCCATTCTTTGATACGATTGACATGCTTTGTAATAACGTCTATCACCCACGCATATTTTAGGAATACAGACATTTGTCATTAATGATGGTAGATATGTGAATTAAGCTCTTTTAGTAGTATCGTAATCCTGTTATCTATTGCATTTGTGCCTAGTGAAATTAGATACTCCTTAAGCACATATGTGTGTTATCACAGCTGTTGCCAGAGCTTTTGTAACAGCATATTCGTGATAATTTTATTTACAGCATTATAATCCAGTCCAATCATTGCTTGTCTGACAGGTTTTGAGACCGAATGCACACATGTTGAAAGTGGAAAGCAACACTCAGAGGTGTTTCGTTCAGTAGTAAATGCATATGTTGTCTTCGGAAGCGACCATCTTAAATGTTCAATTTTAACATGTGGATATTGACATCAATATTTTCGTTTGAACTGCCCCATTCGGTATTAACACATTGAATTAGGATGTGTCTCGTTCCGTGCGTTACTATAATCAGTTAAACCCAGTTTTCCTCCGTTAAACTTAGCTTTTCTCCAGTTATTGTGAGTTATTATAAAACCTACGTTTATTTAGACTTAGCACTTAGACTTAGACTTAACACATTAATGTGATTTTGATGCTGTAAAACCCATATTTTCTCCGATTAACTAGCATTTTCTTGAGACTTTGGTTTCGGCAAACGTAAATCTAATCTGTTTCGGTGTTTATGAGATAAAACTACGATTAACAGGAAAAATACTAAGTTTATCTTTGAAAACATATATTCAACTCTCATTGATGTGATTTTCGTGAGCCATACAAGCATTAGATATACATGTATTATCTTGGTAAGCGACCATCTGAACTGTCTTATTCACCTCTCATATTTAGTCTTTTGGATATAGAGAACGAGCTACCCATCTGACATGAACAAAAAACATATCCTTGAGACCTCATTTGGTCCCATTATGGGACTAGGTAATAGCGGATCGAACTATGATTAGGATACTGGACACAACATACTGAAGTATGATTATGACACCAAAAGTGATATTTAGAACTATGATTATGTTATCTTGGACACCGGAATCAACATTCTGATCTATGATACGTTATCTTGGACACCGGAAGCAACATTTTGAAATATGATATGTTATCTTGGACACCGGAAGCAACATTCTAAACTATGATGCGTTATCTTGGACACCGGAAGCAACATTCTGAAATATGATACGTTATCTTGGAGACCGGAAGCAACATTCTAAACTATGATACGTTATCTTGGAGACCGGAAGCAACATTTTGAAATATGATACATTATCTTGGACACCGGAAGCAACATTCTGAACTATGATACGTTATCTTGGAGACCGGAAGCAACATTCTAAACTATGATACGTTATCTTGGACACCGGAAGCAACATTCTGAACTATGATACGTTATCTTGGAGATAGGAAGCATCATTCTGAACTATGATGTGTTATTTTGGACACCGAAAGCAACATTCTGAACTATGATTATGACTCTAGAAGCAACATTCTGAACTATGATTATGACACCTGAAACAATATTCCGGGCCATGATTATCACACCGGAAACAACATCCCGAGCTATGATTATGACACCAGAAGCAAAATTTTGAACTATCGTATTCTTGCTGACTTTTGAAGCGCAGAGCAATACAGTACATATATGTTGAACTATTAGGATTTATCAGTTTAATAAATTTGATACTTTTAGATATGAAAAGTAACGCTCTATACAAATAAATGTTAATTGTGTTATTTTCCATCGGTCAATCAAATTACTTTTTTAAAAACTACTTTTTCTTGTTTTATGAATGAGATTTCTTTTTGAAAATGAATAGAATATTTACGCAATAGTGTTAAATGTTATAATTCTGCTTCACGCGATGAAATAAAAATGTTATTCATAAAAAATTGGCAAATATTCTCTATAAATTGCCTCATACAGTTCACATATATGGATTATGACTATGCCTATGGACTATGTCTGGAACAACATCGGGGAAACCTATCGGATATTGAGTTATGAACTCAGAGGTGTAATAAGTTTTAAGGAAGCAATGCTTTCACGGTAACATTAGTGATACATATTCACACATATTTTAAGCATATAATATGCAATAAAAACGTTCATGTAAAGTTTGCATTTGCGTCCAAGTTAAACAATAATATTCTTCATAAATATTACATAACATTTAAACTGTATAAGGACAATAAATTCGCCGTCTGCGTGCACCTCTCTTCTACTACGCTTATTCCCCACAGCTGTTTCATTCGACCTTTATTAACCAGTGCTTTTCAATGAACAATACAGCCAGAAAGCGTAGCTTGTTTTCGCTTATTTAAGATATATTTTGACATATCAAAACCGTTATTATTTCCAATTTGTCGTATTCTAATGAACTTGGAGTTTCGAATAATTACTGGTACTTCTTCATTTGTATGCAACATCCATATAGGAAAAAGAGTTATTGGTACCATTGGATTCAGAATATAAAGTTCTGTCTCCGTGTATTGTATTTTCCTTGTGTTTTCTGGCTATAGCAAATTGTTTAGACAATACAATTAAGTATTATCTGCATTTCAACACTTTTCCTGGAACAAAAATGGTCTAACCCTAATCACCTAGTAGCTTCTCCAAACCACATGGTAGGAAAAGTTACGGACCAACGCTAATCGTAGTATACCTGAAAATACCTGCTCTATACCCAAGCTCGACTAACTTTTTATCCATTTAAGACGAAAACATATACAATGGATACTGCATCTGTATATTATTATAACAATAATGATGAAAATTCCTTCTCATTTGAAGAATCCTTCAGAAATATAAAAAAATAAATTGAGACCATACTGAATATTTTGTACCATACTCAAGGTATTTTTTTAAGATATAAATTGGAAAAACGTAAAATCTAGCCCAATATCTTTGATATTAATGGAAATAAAAACTTAAGTTTAAAAGTTTAAAAAGACCTGCAGAATCAAAAGTTAAGCTTGAGACCTATATGTTTGTTGACTTCGAGCCCTAACGTTTTGATTTCGATCCTTGACATTTCATTTATAAGTTCCCACCTTGAAAATGTGAATTTTTCCGACGAGTTATTGAAAATTAAAATTTAAATAATAAAAGTTTTCATCTTTTATTTCAATTGATTTATTAAATAAGGGATGACCAAAACACTATTATCTTCTTTAAAATCATTTTTATGATAGGTATAGTTACTTTTCTATATTTTTAGATAAAGATTACGAAGTTTCCTACTTTTTTCTATTACTATTGTTAACTATTGTTTATTTCTTCCCACCTTGAAAATGTGAATTTTTCCGACGAGTTATTGAAAATTAAAATTTAAATAATAAAAGTTTTCATCTTTTATTTCAATTGATTTATTAAATAAGGGATGACCAAAACACTATTATCTTCTTTAAAATCATTTTTATGATAGGTATAGTTACTTTTCTATATTTTTAGATAAAGATTACGAAGTTTCCTACTTTTTTCTATTACTATTGTTAACTATTGTTTATTTCAATTTATTTACCATCTTGAATAAGAGATGATGAATTATTGTAATGTGTTGAGAAACGTTATTGTAATACTTCAAATAATTGTAAAAATAGTTATACCCAGTGGCGTAATTAAGGTTTGACCATTATGTGGATAGGTTTATTATTTGACCTTGTATGATACCACGTTCTTTTTCCATAATATACATCTTTTTTTTAAATCGGAGCTCAACTGATGAAGTCTTATTAAGCATTGGTTTTGGCCTTTTTCAATACATTAAGTTTGGTATTGTCAGTGCTGGTGGACGGTTTGAGTCCCCGAGGGTATACATAAACCCAGTACTGGGTAACTCGATACCAGCTGATTATTTTATACTAAATTAATATTTGGCAATAATAGTACCTTCCTTTAAAATTCTAAAAGGAAGGTAAGATATTCACCCTTTTACAGTGGTTAATTTTAGCTGGATTTGGCTATACATTTGGATTTAGTTTTTGGCCTTGTATGATAACACTTTCTGTTTCAATAATATACATCTCTTTTTAAATCGAAGCTCAACTGATGAAGTCTTATTGACAGAATTGATCGTCTGGAGAATTGCTTTTGGCCTTTCTCAGTACTTTAAGTTTGGTATCATTGTTCTATACGTTTTTGTTACTGTTCTCCATTTTATAATGAGTTATCAAAAGTTAAAAAACAAAATGCCTATACTGTGCATGCACATCTACATAAAAATGTTATATCTCTATGTTGTCGTTAACTATGGAAACGTCCCCATGGCGTTTCAGAGACACAGGGATCTATCAACAAAAACGTTCTGGTTCTGAAATAAGGTTTTAGTTTTAATTCCACAGGTTCTATTTATATCCAAATTGAAATTCCCAAAATGACAATGAAAACATTGTCATAATGTGACAAGTCATACGGTGACAATAGTATGATACTGTAATGAGAAATCAGATGACCCAAAACTTCAAAGTCGATTTTCGAAACTATTTTTAGGTAGTTTTGTGTGATAATGATGTCAAAGTCGAATGACGTCAAATAGGAAAATGGACAGCCACGTGTCAGACATTTGGCAATAGGTGAATTACTTCGTGGTTATCACACCATCATTTTAAAGTAGAAGTCAGTAATACACAAATAGCGAAATCCACTTAAGGCAAATAGTACTTTGAATTAACTGAAAAATTGACAATTTTGGTGGTAGATTTTCAAAATTTTCTTCATTGACCATTTATCTTTAGTTCCGCTATATCACAGCAATGGGAGCTTGAAAGTTAATATATATATATAACACTGGGGGTCCATATTGGACAAACACGGACCTTCGGAAATGAAGAGGTGGGATCGGGTGTTATGTATTGGAAAGCATCCCCTGTCAACAAATTACAAATTTCGTAAGGCCAGTCAAGTAAAAACTTAAAACGATCCTTGTTAGGGCTTACGTTGTAAATTAACAAATATAAGCGTTTATATAACATAATATTATATTCACACGCAAAACTGATGTAAACCTTTGTAGGGTGATACAACATATGCAGATGTGCGATTTGTTTATTTAAATTTTTTAAGGGTTCCAACGCCTTACCCAAAATTAGCTATACGGTTGATGTTTGATAAAAATTCCCAATTATCAAGTGCCCTGGAAAAAGACCACCGACCATCTGCAGGTAAACGGGCAAACGTTTCCGCATGCCTAGTTTACGTTATATCGAAGCTCTATTACGCGTCTAACGTTTTTGCTGCAATGAAACGGTCGGTTGACGCGCTAAACACCCAGAATATAGAAGTAGATAAAAGAGATGAATTCGAACTTCAGAATTTGAAAAATCAACAGAAATTGACTGGATCAAATATGCATTCTTGTCATGTTACGTTTTGTAGACCAATATGACAAAATGAATATTTCATTGCCGATGTACATACTTAAGTTGTGTGGTATTCTTCTTTACCATTTGGAATGTTTACAGTGGTTCAAACCATGCAGGATTTTGTTATGTATCAAGTAATTTTCACTGGTGATTTTTCAATCAAATGATAATGGAGATGATAGAAGGATTTGAATTGTAATACTTTAACATTTGTATGTTCAAACAAACACCATTAACTGTTATACTACCACTAATACCATATCCTAAATACTACAGATTTTAGTAATTTTAATCCTAGTTTACAATTTTTGGAATTATTCACCGTTTTACATTGCATATGATATTTTACTACAGAAATGAAGCGATCGATCATGCTGTCTAAAAGACTAATGGCTCTCTCAGTCTTACCGGGGAAAATGGAGAGAAATTTTACGAGTCTGTCACTTGGATTCGTTCAAAAAGATTAAATATCTTTCTGTGGTGTTTCCTTAAACGCGTATAAATCCTTCTTGAGAGGTCTCCTCGCCCATTAAGTCAGGAAGTAGGCCTATCTTGGACTCTCGGTTTACCGTTCTTAATTGAAATTTCAGGTGCGAAACAGCTGGTACGTTTTCGTGTAATCAGCTCAAAGTCCTACAAATACTTTAGACTGCCAGGTATAGTTTTCATTAATCATTTGTTTTCATTGAAAAACAGACATTTTCTGTTTAATATATGTGCAAATTATTTATATATTTGATTTAAAATTAACTTTTGTTTGAACTATGATGCAGACTTTGCTAGACATATCAGTACTATTTTGATACATTCAATTCCATTATATATATATATATATATATATATATATATATATATATATATATATATATATATATATATATATATATATATATATATATAATGTTACTTCTGCTTAAATAAAATAAAATTTTCATTTACATAAATTGCAATATTTATTCATTTTAGCCCCAGAGACATTTAATTTCCTCATTTTAAAAAGAAATACTGAAGATAGTGTGTAGTTTTACCATATTTTAGTATGTATTATTACATTCATATTATCATATTCATTAATAATCCGCGTGTATGCACTGTCCATTTTTATTCAATCATGTGTTTTGCTTATCTAATATTTTTATCTTACAGCAGAATGGAATGAAATATGTTTTTCTTTTCTGTTTGATCCTGAAGTTCTATTTAGTCAACAAACTAAGTGAAACCATCCTTTAATAACATTAGTTGCCTCACCAACTAGTATGGAATTATCCATAATTCTAATAAAATATTTCACTTGCTTTCTCAAAGATTTTGGATCCCAATATAACGACATTATGAAATCCTTTTCCGTATCAAATGCTTTTGTCAAAATAGTAGCAATAACATTGTAATGGTAAGTATAACATTACGAGTAATGTAACTAGATAATATCAAAAGAATTTATAGACATGAAGAGTACTAAGAGAACCTTTAAAAACTATTTCTCTATCTATCTATCTATTTATTTATCTATCTATGTATCGTTCATTCAATCAGCAAGATAATTTTCTATTTAGGTGTGTAGTGATAACAATTTACAATTGATGTCTTTTCGACAATATGCCAGCTAAGACAAAGAACGAAATAAACTTCTTCAATAATATATATATATATATATATATATATATATATATATATATATATATATATATATATATATATATATATATATATATATATATATATATATATATATCCATGTTTATTGTACTATATATAGATATATTTAGAAGTACATCTGATACCATATTTTAATTACCTGTTTACTTAAAACGATAGTAACAAAATACAATCATTATGATTCCAAGACACTTTTAGGACGCCGAGACCTAACGGTCAATGTTCGTATTTGGATTCCGAATAATCTTGTTACATTTCAATATATATTTCTTTTATCCTCTCATTGCGCCAAATTTGACCGATATCTGTCCACCATACTTATACAAAGTGAGAAGTCACAAGGATACAGTGACATCTTCAAGATTCTTTTGTCAATGTCCTTTGCGTAATTTGAGCCCTGTGCCCTGTATTTTATTCATGTTCCTCTGACAGCCGTCTATTTGTCCAAATTATGGAAACAATTTATTTTCCCCACTGTGACTATACATGTATTATTGATCACAAATTTTATTCCCAGGGTAGCCAATCATTCCGAACTTGCCCAACATAACGGGACATTTAATACCCAAGAAAATTTCTCCTTTATTCAATCAACCGCTGTTTATTGACACTTTTCTTTGTTGGTTCGAAACAAACGACAATTCTGCTAGATGTCGACTGCAGAAGATAGATTTGAATGTTGTAAAACTAAAGTCCAAAGAAAGCATGCTTAAGGCGTTTTTGTATTCTTTCGCTGTATACAATATATGATCATAATGCGATACTAACTTTATTTCCAAAAAGTAATAACAATACAGAAAGTTTTCTTCCTCATTATGTAGTAATAATACCAATCATCATCATCATCATCATCATCATCATCAACAGCAGCAGCAGTAGTAGTAGTAGTAGTAGTAGTAGTAGTAGTAGTAGTAGTAGTAGTAGTAATGATAGTAGTAGAGTTATTAGCAGTAGTAGTAGTAGTAGTAGCAGCAGCAGCAGTAGTAGTAGTAGTAGACGTGGTAGTAGTAATAGTAGTAGTAGTAGTAATAGCAGCAGTAGTAGTATTCGTAGTAGTAGTAGTAGTAGTAGTAGTAGCAGTAGCAGTAGTAGTAGTCGTAGTAGTAGTAGTAGTAGTAGTAGTAGTAGTAGTAGTAGTAGTAGTAGTAGTAGTAGTAGTAGTAGTAGTAGTAGTAGTAGTAGAAGCAGCAGCAGTAGTGGTGATGGTTGTATAAAGATACAAGTTTCAGCAGTAATAGTTTGGTGATAGTGTTTGTGGATTGGCGATGGTAAAAGTAATACTGGGTTAAAAACAAAAAATGCAAAGACAATAAATCTGAATACCTATTTATAGTAAATATCGTAATAACTTGATGTGAAAATATGTACCTAAAAAGGAAAAAAATATTTTCGTATATTTCAAATACTATAAAGTCATAATTTAAAGTCACGATCCACTATAAAATGCTGTAAAATTGTTAGAAATATAATAGGACTTGTTAGACATCTCAATGTCGAAGTACAACCTAGCATTAGATGAAGTACAAATCAAGTAGTTGAAAGCTGTGAGAACATTATAAAAGCAAGTGAAAATAGAAACCTGGGTGTGGCGCCATAAATCTAAGTCCAGCTTATTTTTAAATCTGATTGGTTGAGATTCTCGAGATGTGTATAGTTATAAAACTTACTGTAGTTCTCTTGGACAGCATACAGGATGGTAGACTCATAGGAGGCATAGCATCCCACTGTTCTACATTTCCTGACATTTTTAAATAGATTTTATCTGTTGATAAGTAATTTAATTAAACAGAGCATTACATGACATCGTCTACCTGTAAATCTTCATGAAAAGGTGTGTTTTTACATGGCTTCTACGTTTTCATGTCGAAACCTTTTTGTCTTTATATATGGATTTTGAATGCTTTGATCTTAAAACGTTTCGTTTTCCATTTGGATCTTCAACCCTTTCATGTGGAAATAGTTTGGTATTTCCTATCATATCGATCCTGAACCATTTCAATTCGAAACCTTTTGGTTTTTGACATGGATCTTTTATCTCGAAAACCTTTTTTGTCTTGTACCCTCTTATCCCGAAAAATTTTCGGGTTTAATATGGATCTTAAACCCTTTTATGTTGAAACCATGAGGTCTTGATATGGATCTTAAACCCTTTTATGTCGAAACCTTTTTGACCTTTATATGGATCTTTTATCTCACAAAGTTTTGCATTTAACTGGATCTTTAGAATTTTTCTCGAAAACATTTGGTCATTATCTGGATCCTTACCACTTTTATTTCGAAAACATTTGGTTTAATTCGAATGATACAGCTGCCGTATTTTATTGAGAAATGAAAGCCAGTCCAGATGATAAGACAGACATGGAAAGGTAAAGGATCCCACCTACTATGGTATACGTCTATTGCACAGGTCATTTTCTTTATTCTACATCAAAGCTGAAACTGTTTCTATACAAGTGAAAATTGCATTACAGATAAAAACGCTAGCAAATAAGGAGCATGAATCTTCTCCTTTTTAAAAACAATTGGTACTGGAACACACACGACAGTATCGTAGTCAGGGTGATGCCAATCCGATAATACATTACACAGCGTTAATAAGTTAATTATTCTATAACTTGATATAAAAATAATAATTCTTATAATAAAATACTGTACGGTCTTCAGATGGTCGGGATCGGCATCACGATTGCATCATGTAAAATTCACGAATGGTAATCATACGTGGAAGTTGCGACTGTGTTCGTGTCCAATGCAGTAGTGGTACTCGCTAAATAAATACGTCAATGTCAATAATAATAATAATAATAATAATAATAATAATAATAATAATAATAATAATAATAATAATAATAATATACGGGTTAAAGCTTGTCTATTAATTGTATTACATTGCACGAGAATAAATATAAAAAGTCAACTTGAGTAAAAAATATGTTGACGATTTTGTCAAAACAAAAATAACGTTCCACCGTTATATCATGTCATGCAAAGTACTATAATGAACCTATTTTCAATCTACGGTAAAATTATGAATAATTAGATATTTGTTAATATATCTAAATCCAGGGAAATTGTATTAATTATCATTTAAAAATAATTGGAGTTATCTTTTTCTGCTGAATTGTTTATATTGCAGGTAGCAAGCATGGTCATCTAGCAAGATGATTTTTATATATTGCACACAATAACACAACCATTAATAAATTTATAATCACTACTTAGTAGTGTAAAAATATACTTTTATATTAAAGGATTTTTTAAACATTTATAATTAATACTATTTGTATATTCAACGCAAACCTATTGTTTTAATAGTACTTCAATGTTTTGACCAATACATCTTTTGTTTGAGAGATCAAAAAATACAAATAGTCATGAATTTCTGTTCTGGCTTTTGATAACGACTTTAAAGCAGTATTTGACTTACTTTAGCGGAATAATAATAATAATAATAATAATAATAATAATAATAATAATGATAATAAATAAATAAATAAATAAATAAATAAAATGATTATAAGAATAATAACAATGATAAACATTATAATGATAAAAATGATGATGGTGATGATGATAATGATGATGATGATGATGATGATGATGATGTTGTTGTTGATGACGATGATGATGATACAAATAACATATTTTATTTTTTTTTCAAATTATTTTGATTGAAAATTAATTAATAGTTTCTATATAAGTATGAATGTACAAATGTTATATAGTTGAATATATTAGTGTTAGTTCATAACGATATGTCACATAAATATATTGTTTTGAACTAAAGCAAAATATCTACGTAAAATTATTAAAATTTAATTAATGAATTGGTTCTCTTTTTTGTATTATTACAATTTTGACATTGTTTCATTTTCACAAGATCTTTTATACGACAGCTCTGTTTATTTACGTAACATAGATGTGTGTATTGTTTTGCCAAATGGTATTAAATATAGATAAACTTAAATTTCGTTGCTGTGTACATGATCAAAATGTGAACAAAGGATATATACAGTCTTATTGTATACATGTATATATATAACCAGAATTTGCAAGTTCTGTGAGTGTCAAATGTACACGCTGTATATAACCTTACGCAATAGAAATATACATGTGTATAAATATGTATAAACCTAACAAATATCAGTCACGTATGTGTATCAACTCGACTTAAGCAACTATTTTCGACTATGTACATGCTTATATGCGTGTTAAAAATATATTAAACATACGTCACAATTATACAGGCATGTAACACTATGTGAATTATGTATCAACCGTCGGCCAGATTTGTATATGTAAATATACTTTTATATAATGTGCATGCAATAGTAATAGCCATTTGCTACATATATAAACATTTAAAATGTATATAAAACTGCATGACAGATTGTATGTAATATATACACAATGGCAGCTTACATATAATATACATGTATGGGAACAATAATAAAACTTTAGTGTTCGTATCGTACACTACACAATACAGTATGTATAGTATCACATCATGATTTTACAGGTATACAGTTATAATAATCTATCAGACATCCGTACTTCTGGTGAATATAATTGAATGACCACCGTAAAATCAAGTAGAATATGGTTTGAACAAAGATATTGTACATGTTCGAAGAATCCGTGACACGAAAAGAAATCATATATTAGGTATTATATATTATAATCTAACCCTAACCCTTTCTTGTTGTCGTTGTTGTTGGTGTTGGTGCTGCTATTTTATTTGCCAACTCATTATAGAAACGCAATGGAAAGGAAATGATAAAGCTTGTTTTAATTTATATATTATTTCTTGAACCAATGGTTTGATCATTTTCAAAACCGAACATAATAAATCTTTAATTTATAAACATGTTTTACTTCTTGTTATGGAATCGACGACTCCAAACATAATTGCATAGCTCCATGTTGCTTTCATAATTCACCAAACCTGATTTTTCCGAGGTGGATCCAATAAATTTAGGTACATGTATATTATCTACACGTAAAATACAATATATCATCATGCATATAGCTGATCAAAATCCCTCGGAAAATTCAGGCTAAATCTTGATTGAATTTGATTTGTGCGTTATCCATCGACGCATGTAATTTCGGAATCTCCAACAATCCGTGTAATGTGTTTTTCTTTTCCCCGGAAACAGTAAATATTTGTTCAAGCGAATAATCTATATGAAAATAAGACAATATTCAATATTCTTGTACTCATCTATTTTACAGATAAATGTTGCATGACTTATGATTATGGACAGAGATTCGGAAATTCATACAAAACAATTACAAAATTGATACCCTAATATTTTCTTTTTATCGCTATTCACATGGGGAAATAAAATACAGTTCTTTCAGAGCATAAATTATTTACAGAAATGAATGCAGTTTTGAAAATTTTATCAAACTTAAAATAATTGCCAAAATAAAGATGCGAAAAAGAACTAGTTAACATCTTTACATCTTTAGCACGCTATTACTTTCTTGCATCATAACATTTTCTTTCTTTTTTCTTAAACTAGTAGTTTGCATTTAATTTCTTTCCGTCTTTAGGGATTTCTGTAAATGGTGTCTGTTTCTTATTGACGATCAGTAACTAATATCAATTTCACATGGAAGGCGAGAAAACCGACACTCTAGTCATAAATCTTAAAACACTGGCTTCTTTTTAATCTCTGGAACAAGGAATAAAGGAAGTTCCATCTCCGAAGGAAAAATAGAATTCTTTAATAACAATAAATTATGTTGCAAGTATGATGTTATTATGGATTCTTATATGAATCGTACGTATCTTTATCAGTGATCAAAGTAATTGTTCAATTTTTCATTTCTTCTTTATGTTTAACAAGTATGCTGTATGGATGATCTTTATTTTCTAAACAAATAATTCTAACAAAGTATGCCGTTTTTGTATTAATATTAAATATAAATAAAAGAATGGAAATTCAGTGTATGAAATGTAAACAAAAGCATAAAACGTCATAAACATTTTACCAGTTTAAATTAGATGCCAAACATATTTTCCCACTGGATATATTATGTTATAAATTAATCTGTCTTTCAGAAATATTATTCTTGGACATCCAATTAATGGGAATTTAATTTCTCTTTTGAGAACAGTAATATTTGTAAAATACACACTCCGACACATCTACAATTTTAAAATTTCTTCTGGAACTAAAGTATTAACACACACATACAATATATATAAAACATACATGTAAATATATGATTTTTGTTATATTAAAAATTAGTCTCTTAAAAATTAGAAATTAATTATTTAGCATTGGATTTTAATCAAGATTATGACGCTTACACCAGATCACAATCCCAGATCTCACGCGTGTTTAACAAAACGAAAATATTAACGGAGTCCATCGTTATAAAAACAAGAGTGATTTTGTGTTTTTGTTACAATAGTTTAAGCATGTTAGGTAACAATAAGGTAGGATTAATATTAGTGATTTCAGTGATAAAAATTGATATTGAATACTTTAATCACTGTTATATTAAAATGACAATTATATCACGTTAGACATTAAAATGAAACAGGAAATCAATGTTGTCATATCAATGTTAATACCGCATCTAGTTAAAATAATGTCATAGTAATGTGTGATATTACAATAGTATTAAATAGAATTATATCATTTTATTGTGAGTCACTGCTATAGATAGAAGAAGGAGGAATAGTCCACATTGCAATACATGTATTCAAGCAACTCCATATGTGTTTTGATCTTGTAAAAAGCAATGCATGATATTCACGGCTTTGATAAATTAAGTAGCAAGATAGAAAAAGTACAAATACTCCTGGTATTTAAAATCCATATTTAATACATTTAAATGTAAGACTTGAAATGCAAATTATTTTTAAAGAATTCATAAAATAATGTAAAATAAATACTATGATATCTGGGTGTACCTCTGTATGTACCTAAATACATATGTGCGAGTGTATTAAAATTGTTCTTCTAAGATAACAGTTACAGATGCTAAAATAAAGTTCAATGACATCTGTAGTCCGTTTTTAAATTTAGGATAAGATTTCGTAATTCGAGTGAAAGATATAAAATTTTGTCTTATTTTTTTACGAAAAGTTTATAAAAAAATCGTTATTTCCCCAAGAAAAAAAAACACCAGTATATAATGAAATAGTTTATATGTGAGTATCACATTGCCTCATCTAAATAAAAGATATTTTCATAAAATTCGCAGAAGAATAAGTTACTTAAGGTGGGATAAATGTCTGTTGTATCAATGTCTTAGATATCAAATAAATATACGTTGTCGGGGAGAAGATACTAATGACAAAGAACATTAAACAGGGTAGATGGCACAATTCGTTTTATGGTGTAATCTATACTGAAAGATTTAGATCATATGTATTACTGCACATATAACAAAAAGTGGATTTATGTGTAAAATTCGTGTTTCGAACCACATAAAGATCTGTCATCAACTGCAGGGAAAAAATCATGAATTAACTCACACTTAATGTGCATGTCTGTGATATTGGGGCCTGTATTATAACCAAACCAGGACGTAAAGTCATATTTTCTTATGATCATATTTATTTCTGGTTACATAATTCTATTAAGCATACATATTTTGGTTTGATACTTTCGTCAACATACGGATTAACATAAGACAACAAAATCATTTTTTAAACAAATTTCATTAAAAGGTTTGATATATTTTTTGTATCTGTAGCTATCCTATCGATAGATATATAACATCTCATTAGCTAAGAATGTTTGTTGTGTGCGTGCAATTTCCCCCGTTTTTATATAAAGTGTAACAAATAGGTAAGTTCCCTAGCTTTTTTTCTGGAAGGAAAAAATCAGATTTGAGCTGTTTTTATTTGTTTTTACATTGTCGATGGCTTCAGTTTTATCCAGATGTCTACAAGGATGTTCGCACAGTCTTAAAATGTCTCTTCCAATAATTGTAACGCAGACGGTTTATTACGTACCTGGTCATCCATCAATGTTTTTCTGATGATCCCATTGGAAATATCGCATTGTGTAGAAACATGCGTTAAAAAATCATCCGAGAGAATGCACGTGCTTGGACATTCATCTATAAAAATTGAGCAAATGAAATGTTCAATCAAAGATGACTTGCGTTTTCATTATAATTGCAATTACAAGGGAAGGGTAAAGATGACTTTGTCCATCTCAAATTAACATTGGCACGATGAAAAGTTCAATCACACTTATTCAACAAACATTTCACTTGAATTTGTGAAGTGAAAATGTTTACACGTCGGTTACTTTATATTGGCGGGCAGTACTTTTAAATACAAAAATATAAAATTCTGTTTGATGTAATTATGACTAACTCCAGTGATGTACTCCATTCTAAAAAGATTATTCGAAGGAATATTCTTAGGTGAATAACACGCCAGCTTTGTGTTATATGAAGTCAAATTGTAAACTCCATGTAACTAGATACATGTATCAAGTCGGCGTTGTTTTGATTTTTGCGATTTTTTTCGCAAAATGTGTGTAAAGTTTTCTCTTTTAAAATCTTCACCTGTCACGTACTGTCAGACATCCGACAAAGTTTATTTTCATGTAAAACACTGATATGGCGTCTATGAGAAAGAACATGCCGTCAAAGTTGGGTATCATTTATGTCGAGGAATGCTCAAATAGTTGAGGAAACAATTAAATGTGTTTTATCGTGGTTTCCCGTGTACTTGCTCACCACATTTCGCTGTACTCTTGGTTAGAAATATCTAATTAAACAAAGAATTGTAATAAATGCAAATTGTTCCTTTAAATCAAAGGAAAGTTCATGTATTTTAGTTAAATTCTTGCAATAAAATCTCATTTGTATATCTTCCCTTATCAATATGTTTTTTTCATGTTGATTATTATTATTTTTGCTATAATTTCATTTTTGTAATCATCACCATCATCATCATCACCATCTTCT
>BROG01000090.1:550000-645000 GCA_030159075.1 Atrina japonica | reverse complement strand
ATTACACCTTAAAGAGGTCTAAACGTTAATAGCTAGTATAAAAATCATAATGGACTTTATCAATGAGACATTGTATTCATAATTTCAGTTGCGATAATGAGGGGAAAGCCTCTGAACTTTTTACACCCGTCAATATAGCAATATCCTGTACGTAACTAAATACATCTTTAGTGATAAAGACCTTCCATTATTTCAGATCTAAAGACTCATAAACAACATAAAAGACGTCATGATATTCATAAATATCTTAATGAAATTATCCACCATCTTCTTCAACTTTTTCTAGTCTAAAGCTAACACATAAAAAAACTCAAAAGATTGAAAGATGGTCCCCATGTGGTTGTTGAAGAACCTGGTGTAGTATGTTATGTTTTCTCTCCCTGTCACTTTTATCTGTTCAGAAAAATGTTTAGAAATTTATTACGGCATCTTAATGCTTTTCAGAGCTAAATGACTTATCCTGGGTAACGATCGGCCCACGATCAACATTTATTTCCTGGAAACATATGCAAAACTTGGTTGCCACTTATCCACCTGGCCACATGATGGGAAATATCCCTGCAAGTTGGATTACGAAGTCTTATTTTCTATTTCATAATTGTTTGTGTGATGATTTTTTTTAGTTTACATTGTGGAGATGCATCAATCTCTACAGGAATATTTCTAGATAATAAATACTGTAATTCAGAACGAGACATATTCAGTAAATAAAATGTTTCCAGGCCGAAATACTGCATTTAGACTAAGTAGAAATGACGCATAAATCTGAAACACGCTGGAGCTTAAAGTCGAATTTACATGATAACGTACCGTATCATCTTCAAATTATTTTGACATATTATATGTACAAAAAAGATGTAATCTGCATTTTGAGAGGACCGATGAAGCATTTAGGAAAATAGTTTACACGACAAAGTTATATTTACAAAATAATTTAGTGTTTGATGCTGCCTGTGTCATATATGTGGGTGGCATTTTATAAACCGTTCCACAAAATTGATCCAAATTTACATGAAATATACATCAATATGATAAATACATCTAAATTAGTTCTGATTTTATCAACATTGACAAACTATACGGCCTCTGATAATGCAACATCATTTCATTTTTAGCGTATATACTTAAAAATAATTACATGACTTTGATTACGACGTTATGTGTTGGGTATATAATAGAGGTCTCCGTTCACGGTTAGCGCCGGCATTTTATGATGTTAGTTGATCAAAATTAATCAGTACCTTCTTATGACCTCTTTTTACCTGTATAAATGTATCAGTCTGTTTGAACTTCATAAAAATGATTTATATTCAATATATTTTTCACAAATTTTACAACTAAAAAGAAATAATTATGTTTGAACTTCACGGGGATGTAAGAAAGTAGATATATTCTATGTAAGCGGTGGATCTGAAAACCATTGGTATATTTTATTTCATAGCTATGGAAGGTGGAATTCGTGTCGAACACGTTATGTTAATGTAGCAGAATTACAGTTTGAATAGGTTTAAAAAATTTCTGGTTTATTCTAAATACAGTCAGAAACTGTAAATGCATAAACATACACAATTAATACAGGTGATTATATTTACACTGATTTTGACATTAAGTAGGGGATATTCTCCGGAACCCATGATACCTTAATGGTACATAAATTAGGGAATAGGTATGTACCAATCTCGTCATTCAATATACCAGCCATATAGTAAAATATGTAGCACGCCATGATCTCATTAATAAGATAAAACTAGTTTGTCTCAGTCAAACCTAGTTTCTCCAGTTAAACCTGCTTTACTGCGCCGAATTTACTAAAATGAGTTGGTGTTCTCGGTAAAACCTAATTGAAATGAAACAAAATCATTATTTCAATGCGCCTTAATTACATAAATGAGTATTAATGTGATTTTGGAGCTGTTGAACCTTGTCATTCTCAGATAAACCATAGGCTAGTTTTTCTCAAGTTTATTCAAATCAAATCGTTTTGCGAAATCACACTAATAAGTTCAACCTTGTTTTTCTTAGTTGAACCAATTTTTCATCTTTCAATTCAAATTGCTTCACCAAAAATCACAATAATGGGTTAAACATACTTTTTACCAAATAAACATATTTTTTCTCAAGATAAACTTGTCTTTTTCGCAACTCGTATGAACTGTAAAAAGCTAGGTTTAACTGGGGAAAAAACTTATTGTAACTCATTTTGACGTGAAAAAGATATACAGATTTTTTATTTGTGGGGACTTGTATAAAACAGGCCTTGCAAAGAATGTAGACACAAAAATAGATAAATTACACCAGCTTCTGTAAACTGTTTATGTAACTTTGAATATCAAAACATGTCCTTTGGCAAAATATATGGAAATAGAAAGACATATAATCTAATTGAGGAAAAGCACAACAAGGACTATGGACGATTGTAAAGTTTTATCATAAACAGGTCTCAAAACCTATATATGGTTTGTTGAAAATATTGGAATCTGATCATGGATCTTACTCTAGATATGATCAACTCCCGTGTGCAAAGTACATCTAAAATCTGGACTACATGCGGACCATGTTTCATAATCTCGCGCATACGAATGGATGTCCAATCGCTCAAGGGCCAGGTCACATATTACTTAATATGTAAAAAAAAAAAAAAACACTTAAGTTCGCTCTCCATAACAATGTCATTAAAATCAAGAATGGTTTGGAAAAGCTTCAACAAATTATATAATTAATCCATCAATTTATACATAAAACTTGAAACTTAAAACGGACGATTTATTTTCCATTATAGTATTTTATATCATATTATTATTCGAGTTTTAAACTCGAAAATATTGACATTTCTGACTTTCCTCATTCTTTTTTTTAAGTTAATACTGGGTGGAAGTATGGTATGCTCTTTGTCTGCATTTGGTCTTAGTTGTTGAGTTCATTTCTTATATGTTAACGTTGATGGAAGGCATTGGGGATTCTTTCCGTTACATGAAATTTCTAAATATTATCTGAACATTTTCTATTTAGACATAGATAGTGGCTAGAAACAAAAGACCCCGCTGATGCACATAGTAAATGTGTAGCGTCCCTTACTTAAGAGGTATTGATCTTTTTTTTTTGTTTACATGCAAAAAATGGGTTGACAACCTTTTAAACTCAAAACATGAAATATCATTTCATTACTTTTTATTGTATTATTTTTTTTCTTCGGAAAATGTGTGTGCATTACAAGTTTCTTTTACGACATTGAAACGCTAAATTACATGACGTATAAATTTAAAGAACATCAATACAGTCGACATTCTAAAAAGAGCACGGTTACGATTAGAGGGTCATTGACAAAACTAGTCCTTTTTCATTTAGTAAGAAAGAGATTGAAAATGCAATACATCTCATGATGTAGAACAACCATATATATATAAATTTATATATATATATATATATATATATATATATATATATATATATATATATATATATATATATATATATATATATATATAAATATATCATATTTTTCCATTTACACTGCCAATCTTTTTACATATGCTATCCCCATGTACATTTTATATATGTATCACCCTTGCATACCTCATATTTGTAGATTGGTTCACCCCCTGCAAATCATATGTATTTCTCTGGCGTTGCCTTTGGGATAAATAGGATTGGCTTAGTGTGATTTGTTTAGGGTAGTAGTTGACATTGTCATATTGTGGAAATACATGATCATCCGTGTAGAAGAGTCACAATTCCCGTGATCTTCTAACGTTTGTTTAGAATTTATTTATTATTTATATAGATTCACAGAATCAGTGTATTCATGAATACATTCCTCTTTTAATATATTGTTTAAAGCATTTGTTTTGCCTCTTTTGTAAAACTATATTTTTGGTATTGTTTTTAATATTGATAACCACTGGGTCGTTGTCACTGCTGGTGGACCGAGTCCCCGAGGGTATACATAAGCCTATTGGTATTTCGGTACCAACCAATTATTTCATACTAAATATTTCACACAGATAGCATCATTTAAATTCTAAACTTCTCAGAGCTTAAATATTCATTTTTAGTGGATACTCGCAGACGGATTTGGCAATATAATTAGATTTATTATTTGGCCTTGTTTGATACCACTTTTGTTTTGGACATATACATCTATATCAAAGTCGAACACAAATGATGAAGTATTATTGAGATAAACGATAATCGTGATCATTTCTTTTGACCTCTTTCGTACTACTATAACTTTTGTATTGTTAATGGCATTAATAAATAATAATCCACAATATAATATCTGCGTTTATGTAATATAAAGTGTATCACGAACACTTTATTCGGCGTCCAAACGTTTTGGTAATCTCATACACGCATTAATTTATGCGCATGAAATATTTTGAATATCACACTCAAATGTATCACCGCTAAATGATGGTTACATAAAAAGACTTATTGACAAACGCAATCGGTAGAAATTAGAAACAGGTATAATAAACGGACTATCTGGTGTTTGATTCAAGCGCACGCCTCCATGGCACCTGATCCCACCTCTGGGTTTCCAGAGGTCCGTGTTTGTCCAATATTCACCAGATCTGTATATGTATCCTAAATATCCCGAAGAGTTATACTTTTGTATCTGAGATTTTAATATTCATTGGTTTCGTTGATTTTCCATGACCAGTTTTCACTTATAATTAGAATCCTCTTACGCCATTATCAGGGGGTAAAAATATCCGAAAGTAAATGTCGCACGGCGTACTTGGTAATTGTTTTAACAACCATTTGGTATTTTAAGTATTTGATAAAAAGTTCAAAGTTTACTAATCGCTAATGACGTAAAGTATCTGTACTTGTATTACAAATAACATTTTTTTTAATATATGATCTTTCATTAAACGGACTATATAGAGAGAAGTTTACTTCAGTTTAGAATAATGAAAACATGGTTTATTGAACATATATGATAAATATTGTATTTTCATCATGACTTACTTTCCTCCTCTGGGAGTATATTTTCCTTTGGGTATTTTTGTTCTTCATGTTAACATTGATATTGCAATAACATCATCAAACAGCTTAATGGTTCAGTTATTGCATTGAATAATTAAATAATTTAAAATGGATTGGCATTGATGATACTTATTTTCACTTATCTATGATTTTTCCCGGATAAAATGTTTCATTTCGTTTAAATTTTCGAGTAAAGATAGCATTGTAAAAAGTAAACAGCAATCAAACTGTCGGACTTTAAATTTGTACTTTTACCTCGTCTCTCACTTCAGTGTCTAGCAACAAGAATATTTTAAGACTGCACATAAAATACATTGGACTATCATATACGTCATAACTTTGATGCTTCAAAAAGGCACCTTAGAAGGTTTCGAAGTATATTGTCATTAGCTTTAATTGTACTATCATCTATTATAACCATTAATTCTAAAAATAATTAACAGCATGGAATTAAATTACTTATTTCTGAACAGACAGCATTAAGTAAAAACATAAACTTATGAATCTATTTTTGAAGCGACAAGAAATATCTTATTTCAGTATACATACAAAATGGTTATTTTATGGCGGCAGTTTACAGTGTTCAAAGAGCAAAGTGAGTTGTAAAATGAGGTTTGATGTGTCTGTCGTGAATATTGAGAAATATGAAGCTACAAAAATATGTTTGTGGAGTTTAATGATCGAAGTATGATATACTTGTACCAACAGTATGTAAGCGTAGACTTTAACTCTTGAGTGACTTTTTACACAATGTGCAACTTCACAATGTACATAAAGAGTTATCTGTTAAAATTAAAAGCAACGTGGACCGAAGAAGTTTTATAAAGCATACAAATAGAGCAAAATGAATTTAATATCCACTTTAAAGTACCACACCCTAAACAGCATCTGAAATGAATTGTTTACAGTTTTATGACATTAAAACAATATCCGCCCTGATTACTGATTTGAATTAAAGACTAATTTACATATATGTGAATATACATTTTTGATCATATAATAATTTTATACAATAAATATAAAAAGCGCATTTGAAATTATTCGCTTTCCATCAACAACCACGTACTTGCATCAAATTTACGCTGTTTCAAGGACATTTTAAAAGGAAACGATATGGTTGTCGAAAATCGTTTAATTTTATTTTTACAAATGACATATTACATTTTAGATGGGACTAATAACCTCATTGACAGCTTCCACTTAAGCATAATACAAGAACTCAAAAGAAACTGAATATATACTTGTTAGGTTCTATGCTTCCGGTCGTTGACATCTTGTATTTATTGCACTTCTTCTTTGGCTTTTAATCACGATACCGAAATGAAATGAATTCCTATTATTTCGAAGTAAATGACATTTCATTTCATAAACTGACCCAAATGCAGGGATGAATAATACAGTTTTATGACAGGACTTCAAATGCGTTGCACATGATTTTTTTCTCCAAAACATCATTTGTTCTCTATTCGTTTTCCTGTATTCTATCTTGATTAACATGGTTACTATACCTGCAATACGTTTTGTTCATATCAAATTTTATATCTTTTTGAATAACTGCCTTTATCAATTCCACCTATAATTTAAAAAACCATAGCAATTTGGCTATGCGTTAGTGGTTATCTGTTTATCTTCCTCACAATACACTAGACAATTTGACAACGTTTGTCGGTAAAAATTTCTTCACTCTTTGAAAGAGCTGTAATCACCACACGAAAGGGAATGTGTTTTTTAAAATATCAGGTGTTGGTATAGTCTATTATAATGTCGAATATTTTCGTCGTCCATGTGTCTTATCTGACGCTTCGATCGGAAAATATATTTAAGAGTGATCTTCGAATTAAATTGGCAGCTATCATTTGGCGATAAAAATACATTTGACGATTTTGAGATATGTGTATGATATGTATTTAAAGGAAACAAGATCGTTGGAAAGTTAGCAAATTTTCACGCCCCAGTGTACGTACATAATATACTAATAACCCCCTGGCCGCCATTTACTTCCAATAAAATGATGTTATCGCCACCCTCGAAACTCGGTATTGTTGAAAGTCTTAATAATTGATTATGAGGGTTTTATCGGTGTATATCTTTAGCTTTTTTTATAAATTTCGTTAGGGTTGTTAAATCTTAATTTGGTTTTAGTACTTATTCTCGTAAAGATGCTGCATGTGTTTGTGTATGTGCGTGTGTGCGTGCGTGTGAGTGTCCCTATGAGTATGATGATAGATGGGTGGATGAGTATGTGCGTTATTTTTTCAATATATGCATATATAATTGACAATATCACAATAACGTAAGAAGAATTAAACGCTGTTATCTGCATATATTGAAATAATAACGCGCATACTCATCCACCCTTCCATAACCATACTCATAGGGACAATCACACGCACGCACTCACGCAAACACGCACGCACACACGCACGCACATACACATATTTAATTCCTATTATCTTTATGGTTATATTGCCAATTATTCATATATATATATATATATATATATACAGTATATATATATATATATATATATATATATATATATATATATATATATATATATATATATATATATATATATATACATATACATATACATAAACTAATCATATGAGTATATTTTAAATGCACCGAAATCTTAGATTTTAAGTTTACTCAACATTATATGGATAATATTTACCAGGATTGATAAACATCCAGTTTTCTGTGTAGATGTGCTCTCCGGGATTTAATTCTCCTGAGTATCTATATCTATTTTTGATTGACTTTCGTTGAAAAGGGACTCTTACTATTTCTATAATTCCATCCAGATAGGTACTCTAAAATCAAAATGACATAAGATATTTTGTCAAATATTGGTAAATCCAATCTCAATATCTAGGTGGATTCTCTTTGTAGTTATTCGTGAAATGATATATGTCTTTGAACTTCCTTTATGCTCAAATTACGATTTCAATAAAATTTTATCTTTAGCAAACGACGGACAAAATAATTTCATAATTTGCATACTACGCATATTCTTGGGGTATGTGTACTGTTCGCGTTGCGCTTGAGTGAAGAGTAACGACTTAATATAATTTCACCCACGATTCGCTTCATATTTCGTTCTTTAATATAAGTCACGTCACATTTTTGGACGGATTGAGGAAATTACTGTCATCATTATGAATCTAAATGTATGGAAACTGAATACCACCAACCAAGAAAAAAATCACACCTTGAAAATCGTCAACAAAAAGTCTGCTTGTAATTTAAAATTTCTTTATGAAAATCAATAGAATGTTTTTGATGATAATACAATCTTATTATTGTCCATTTATAATGATCTATTTCATGAGAAAACATACTACCTAAATACTTTGGTGCTAGTACTTCAGTAATTATGTAAATTTATTTTATTTTCTTCTCTATCGCTTTATCATCTGAAACATTTTTTTTAGGAAATTTCATATACATCTCATATTCCAAAGACATGCATAAAACTGTCAGTGGTTTAAATAAGCCATGCAATGCACCATTAATTTTTATTAAACCAATACTTTGAATTTCAATAATTTACAACGAACCGAAATATTCCCGCAAATTTGTATATGAACATGATTTTATTTCAATTAAGTTATCAAAAGAATAATAAAATTCAATATAGTTTTAATACCAAATTTCATTTATATATATATATATATATATATATATATATATATATATATATATATATATATATATATATATATATATATATATATATTCAGAATATATATTCAGAGATGGTGACGAAAAGAATTATATCAGAAATATACATATATAGATGAAAAAGAGAAATACATAACACGCTACACAAATCATCGATCAAACGTAAAAACAGAACAAATACTGTAACAGGAAGAATAATATAAAACAAAAAATAACATAATACGAAGAATATCATAACATGACGAATAATGTAACACGCAGGATAATGGAACATAACGAATAATGTAACAAGAAAGAATAATATAACTCGAAGAATAATGTAACAGGAAGAATTATGTAAAACAAAAATAACATAACACGAAGAATATTATTACATGACGAATAATGAAAACGACGAATAATATAACTTGAAGAATAATGTAACATGACGAATATTGTAACATGACGAATAAAACAGCACGGCGAATAATGTAACACGAATTATAAAATAACACGACGAATAATGCAACACGACGAATAACGTAATATATGAATGTAAAAATATGTAACACACATCACAAATCATAAAACGTATTAACAGAACGAATAATCTAACATGACGAATGATATAACACGACGAATAATGTATCAGAACAAATAATGTAACGCGAAAAAAATAATGCAACACGACGATAATGTAACACAAAGAATTATATAAGATGACGAATATTGTAGCACGGCGAATAATGTAACACGACAAAAAATGTAACATGGAAAATAATGTAACACGACGGAAAATGTAACAAGACAAATAATGTAACATGAAAAATAATGTACCACGACGAATAATGTAACATGACGAATAATGTAACACGACGAATAATGTAACACGACGAATAATACAGCATGGCGAATAATGTAATACGAATAATAAAATAACACGACGAATAATGCAACACGACGAATAACGTAATATATGAATGTAAAAATATGTAACACACATCACAAATCATAAAACGTATTAACAGAACGAATAATCTAACATGACGAATGATATAACACGACGAATAATGTATCAGAACAAATAATGTAACGCGAAAAATAATGCAACACGACGATAATGTAACACAAAGAATTATATAAGATGACGAATATTGTAGCACGGCGAATAATGTAACACGACAAAAAATGTAACATGGAAAATAATGTAACACGACGGAAAATGTAACAAGACAAATAATGTAACATGAAAAATAATGTACCACGACGAATAATGTAACATGACGAACAATGTAACACGACGAATAATGTAACACGACGAATAATACAGCATGGCGAATAATGTAATACGAATAATAAAATAACACGACGAATAATGCAACACGACGAATAACGTTATATATAAATATATACATCACATATATCACAAATACAGATATAACAAGGCACCTACAAACTCACCAAGCCCAGGCTGGGGTTCGAACACTCGAACTCTTACCAAACGCCTGGCTACAATGCTGAAGGTGGTTCAGAGCAAAGAATACAAATCTGTTGAATATTGGACAAACACGGACATGGACCACTGACCATGGGATTAGGTGCCATGGAGGACTAAACATCCCTTGTTGACGGGTCACATATGTTGTGAGTGCACAGTCAAATTCAAATGAAATAGCAATAAGGATGAGGAATAAATATAACGTATATAAATATACGTCACAATTTACAGGTGAATCTAAAAATAACAGGTATAAATATGACATTTCAAGTTGGATTCATTATTAATATATTGTAAATGTTATCAAGGTTCAACGACTAAGATGCTATGATATATAACTATCGAAAATGATGAACTACATAATCGGGTTCAAGCTACGACGTCATAGCTTGACGTCAATTTAACTTCATCATAGCACAGAAAATGTTCCGTCAATAGCTAGTAGCAGATTCTCTATCGTGAAAGGATGAAAATGAAGAAGTACCAATTAATAATCAAAACTCCAGTCCATTAGAACACGACGAATTAGATGTGCAAATGGTGAAGTACAATTGCGAATCCAAAACGGGTAGGACCAGGTGTCCGGAAGGTGTCAGCGTCCTCTGCTGGCATGCCACACCCGCTTCATGGATAGAATTTTATCGTTGCTTTGGCATTTTTTCGGTTGATATAAATGAGAAGACGGTATAAAAATCTACCATTTTTGGCGTATAATGAAAGCATTATCAATATGTATATGTTTGGTCCGCCAAACCGGTTCTTAATTCAATCCTGTGCTGTATTATCATTAGATTATATAATATGATAGCATACCTTTGATTTACATTACACCCTACATCTTGTAGACGAATGACACCACGAACTCCATTAAATGTATGACATAATATTAAATTGCACACAACTGAATTATATTGCAGCAAACTCTGAATTGCATAAAATCGAACTGTACTATTGCATGACATGCTGCATTACTTTCTATGGCATATTGCATAATGACGAAAGGCTATACGAAACCGCATACAATGTACTCTGTAAATTGTGTACCCAACTGTACACACATACAAATCAAATAGGATAATACAATGTCATTTTTTATTATATTATTTTAGGGTTGGGCAAAGTCAATGTAAATAAATATATTGTGTAATTTCGAATCTGGGAATAACAATGCTGTTTGTAAACTGCGTACGGTATTCCCTGAGGGTACTTGTATTTTACACAGGAGGCAGTATGGCGTTAACATTTAATAAACATGTTTCTAAAGTAAAATGATTAGCCCACCGTCAAAGTTAGTGAGAGTGGTGAAACGAAATGGCACATTATGTCTTTAATGATTATTTCACGTCCTCTTGGTGCTGATAGCAAGTGGTGCTGCGTCTGCCACATAACTGACTGTGATGAAGATGCTTTTAAGTGGAGCAATATGTCTGTAGCTATTTTTTACTCGAGTAAACATATATCATAACCTGGCAGGACTGATTAAGTGTCCCTTCTCAAGTTTGCTCTCGTATAATTTTTATGTAAACGATCTTCTATTCTGGTCAAATGTTTTCAACATTAATTTAAGACCATGGGGGTTTATCACCTTTTAATCGCATAATCAACTCCTGCGATTAGTCAGTGACGGATGAATAAGCACATGCCCAGCTTTGTTGTCATACAATGACTTCATCTAATACATTTATCGAATATTTTCATCAATCTAAAAATTATTATCTGCAAATCAAGATATTATTAAACAGAAGCGGAAAATATATGAGGATTTCAAATTTTCTTCTACTCGACAACGCTTATTATAGTTACGTTTTGGAATAGGTAAGAATGCTCGATTCAGTGAAATGTATTAGTATTTATTCGCCGCCATGAGGCGGCGAAATATATTTCAAATTAAGTTAGGAAGTAGTATATGGAAGGAGCTGTTAGTTTCTTTGAACGCGGAAGTAATGACGTAGTAATTTTATTTGAGGCAAAAACGCTATTAAATTTCAGATATGAAAGTGATGTTAGTTTGTTTCATAAATAATCAGCATCTAAATTTTTTTAATGCAATTAAGGTATAATACCGCGATTCGTATTTTTGAAATAACGATAAGTGGGAGACATTAGTCGAAATGATGGGAGCAATCATTACGTGATTGCTTTTGATTTTGATAAGAGCATGATATCCTATTATATAAGTTTAGTGGACGACGGAAATTTGGAACAAAATGTTTTTTATCATTTAAAATGATTTCGTTTGTGCAAAACGGAATAAATATAACACCGAAAACGAAATGTGTCGTATGAAATATTGATGATTGGGAGAACAACAAAGTGAAAACGGGTCGGACGATTTACCGAAACAGACCTTAATTACCGAAGCACACCATTTTTACTTTTATTTCGACATAAAAACTGTAGTACATGTAGTACATGTTAAAGTCTACATATAATAAAATGTTACTTTTAACACGAGTTTTGTGTAATAATGGATAAAGTCAGAATTATCATGTTAAACAAGATCGAACCACTCTAGCCGGCTAGGCCAACAATGAACGAAACAGACTGGAATATGGACTTGTTTTAAAAAAAAAAAATTCTGAATTATTCCATAAATGTTTTTCTAAATTACGTTTTATATTCTTGATATATACTAATATTTAATACATTTTCTTAAAAAAAAAATCCAAGTTCTTCACCATTATTGACAACCATTATGCAGAACAGTGAAAATTACTGCAACTGTCATTTTGTAAACTTTTACATATATAGACATTGCTACATCGCTGATGTCAATTGCTATATAAACACTACTAAAATGAATGATTACACTGGATGAATTTGACCAGGAACATGATGACCACTCCATTTCTCACTACTGTCTGTGAACTTGGTGTTAGTTGACGGGAAATCGCCGTTAAATTAGTTCTGTTGACTCTATTTTCACAAAAATGTTATCTGGTGGGACTTTTTGTCGTAATAGATATTAAGTAACTGAAAGCTTGCATTCATTTATTCCCAAACTTCCTTTGAAATACCTTTGGCGGCGAATTGATGCTTTGCATCAAATTTTTCTTGTTCGTATATAAGATCCACGAAGTGAAGAGCGGTGAAAAAGCGTTTAAAAACAATAAAAACATCTCAGATACCAAAGTATAAATCTTTAGCAAATCCGGCAAAAATGGACAAACATGGCCCTCTGGACACCAAGGGTTGGGATCAGTTGCCATGGAGGAGTAAGCACCTATCGACCGGTCATACCCGCAGTGAGTCCACAGTTAAAATAGTAGTATCATAATGATATGTGACATAATTCAAAGTTATACTTGAAGTCAGGAAAGATTATATCCGTATAACGGGTGGTACTTTATATTTTCTTACCATCATTAAAATTATCTGCAACTGCATGCTAAAAATTTTGAATATTGTCTCAAACACCAGTGGAGTTATTTCAATTGCTAACCATCTCTAGTACGACAGATTGGCCAGTAACTTCACAATAAACGGGCAACAGTTTTATCCGGGAACGGTATTTATCTTCAATATTTATCACTTATGAAAATTAGAAAAAAACATGCTGAAAAAGTTTGGTTGTTATGTCCAATTATTCAATGCTGACGGTCTAAAAATTTTAGTGACATACAGACCTATGGACAGATCAGAGTAGGCAATTGCGGTTTTCAAGTTTTTAACTTTGGCTTTTCACACAGACTGTAAAAACAGACATCAAAATTACCCGGACACTAAAGTAACGTGATTCAACAACAGTGATTCAATCTTGCTTGACCTATTCCCCCCTCTGTTCAAAATATAGCTCTTTTATTTTATATGCAGTTCAAATCACCACATATAAAATAACCATCCATCTTTTTGACTGCTACGAACATGCATAACATTCTTTCTAGCCATGTAAATGTAAAGAAAGGATCAGAATTTTTCAAATTGGTTGAAACAAAAGATGATGCATAGAATTTTATGCAGTCATATAGCTGTAATTGACGACACCAATTGCGAATTTCGATTTCAGAACAGCGAGATGTTACATAAATCCTGAGATGTTCAAGGGAAACGATGTGAAGTCACGTGGAGTGATGGCGTAATCAACCAATATGATGCCTTTTCCTTCTGGTCATGCCATAAAGCAACATGGTCGATTCTTCCATAAAACTTTATTTTATACAACAAAAATATAAAGTTGACACTTTCGGTGAAAAAAGAATGCTGCAACACGCTTTTTGAATTATTTTAGTGTTACAAATATACTAAAATGTCACAACAACTACAGCAGAAATTCAGCCGGGAGATTAAATATTGCGCCGAAAATTTTCCACAAGGTCTACTAATTTTAAATCATTAGTTTCTTCTATCTGCGTGCGCAAGGGTACGCAAAGCGATGCATTAACATTGCATTTCAGACAGATGCATAAGACAAACACCAAATACCGGAGAAGTGTGAACTTCTTCAGTTTCCATACGAGGCTTAAGTAGGCCTGTTTTTTGTGAATGGTCACTATTGGCAAGTCTAAGGCACAAAACTGGGATTGGCGTTTGAACAGTTGTTGAAATCAGTACTGATCCAATGGCACTTTTTACATGTGATGTGAAGTATCTCCTACTGCACTGATATATGTCAATACTACTGGGCTTAAATATTATAAACCTGCTCCTGATGACCTTTTTGTGTTTATGGTAATTTCATAGTGTCCAGTTAAGCAATACAGCACCAAATTGACACTTGTTTAAAACTGGCCACGTTACGCAACTGACATTTGTATCAAACTGGCGACGTTAAGTAACTGACATTTGTATCAAACTGGCGACGTTAAGCAACTGACACTTGTATCAAACTGGCGACGTTAAGTAACTGACACTTGTATCAAACTGGCGACGTTAAGCAACTGACACTTGTATCAAACTGGCCATTTTATGAATTAGAATATTTATATTACATGAACACCGAAAATATGACGATTAAATATGAGGCTATCAGTCGAAAAAAAATAAACAAATGTAAAATAAATATTTTCAAATTCAAATTGGAATGCGATTTGTATGTATCTAGACAATGATAAAGACAAATATACAGAAAGAATAAATAGAAAGATAGATTGTTGAATTACGATATAATGAAATAATGTAATTATGAAGAATTACTTTAGATAGATAGATAGATAGATAGATAGATAGATAGATAGATAGATAGATAGATAGATAGATAAATAGATAGATATATAGAAATATAGATAGATAGATAGATAGATAGATAGATAGAGATAGAGATAGATAGATAGATAGATAGATAGATAGATAGATAGATAGATAGATAGATAGATAAACGGGCGGACGAACGGACGGATGGATGGATGGATGGAAGGATGTATGATGGGTGAATTAATAGATTGATTGATTAATTGATTGAAAGACGGACAGACAGACAGATAGATGAAAACGTACGCACTTGGTAAGAAGCATCAAAAGGAAAACAAACAGAAAGAAAGAAGTGAAATATATATCAAGGTAATATGAGTGGTTTTAAGTCAACATCTTCTGGAATATAAATGTACGTAATGGGTTTTCAGATATTTAAATATAAATGGTCGGTTATTTCGCAACTAAAAACTATCATTATTGGTATTTTCTATCTAGTCCGGAAATTAAACAACAGAATTCTATGTCACATGAGAAATGTGGAAAAAGAACCAATCTCCTGTGGTCGAAAATTATCATTCCACAAATAAATTCCACTAAATAAAGACTTTGATTAAAATGAAACATATAACTTCATACAGAACAGATGCAATTTATTTATGATAGCGATATTTACCCTACATGACCCTAGTCTGTATATGACACTATGGTACAGTGCAAATCTACCTCTGTACTTTTATCACGTCAATCTGCATATAGATTTTTCAATTATCATATCAAACGTTTATTTGAATCTTTTCGGGTGTATCAACCCTTCACGCCTTGTCAGGTCTAATACGCATGCCTAGATTTATGCGCTTAACACGGAGGCTTCGATTAGCATAAATGACAAGGGTAGACCCTTTTAACACCTGAACAATCTTCAATTTACATGCCGTGAAAATGTTTTTTTTAAATGATGGAGCATTACCTTGGAGTAACGGTTTCGCTATTCAAATAGAGAATATAACTTTAAGTGAGAATGTATTGAAAAATAAGATATATGTGGAATACTAAACGTCAAGACGTGCAAAAACGTAACGAGGACAAATAGACGAACAATTATACACGAATTGATTGAGTACAAATTCATAGAATTTAAAAACTGGAATATAAATAATGAGTCGATGAAAAGAATACAAGCAAATAGTTGTTATGTAAAAACTAAAATAAAAACAGTGAACGTGAAGAATGCAACAAATATTGTTTATAATTTTATTGGATTTTTATATTTTTGTATACGAAATTCTAAATGTTATTTGGTGACAATATTAGTATGAAAAGCTAATTTACAAATCAGCCTTTAAAATCTATAATCAAGTGCATGTGTTTATGTAGATTAGATCAGTTGGGCTGACATGTACATTGTACTTGTCGGACAAAACTTGGGTGTGCCAAAAATGTGCTAGTCAACTGCAGCTGCCCAAAACACATCTAAAGAACAAAAGCCATCATTATCAAGATAAAATTTTGAGACTCCCTTAACGAGACGACATTTCAGTACTAGATCTACCATGATTACTTCATTATGCGCTGACCCTTATTTTTATTTTTTTTTTTTTTTTCATGTTGACGTCCACATGCCAGAAAAATTGTAGTCACATTCCTAGTACGTTGAAGATTGTCTGAATTTTCAAGGTTGGCTATCGAAGGTCTACCAATCTGAATTACGGTCATGAAAATATGAGATTCTTTAACAAAGATTTTGAATGTTCCGAACGTTGTGTATCAGACATGAAAACAAGGGTCATTCGGATGATATAAAAATCCAAAATCCTGTATCAGGGATGTTTGTCAGACACATTTCAGAAATTTCTGAAATTTCGAATTGACGCCATTTCACAGTAAACTACAATAAATAGAACAGAAATGAATTGGCAGATTATTACGATAAAGCAATAACATATACACATAATGAGAAATCCTCCGCAATATTTAGAAATGGCTAATATATTGGATAAACATTAGTAATATTCTTATTACTTTTCAATTTACAGGTCACGACCGTCAGTTACGTTGCATTGTTTATACTATTATAGTCGGTAACAGTTGAAACTAGTTTTTGGTTTTTAGATGAATAGCTGAGATAATTTTGATTATTACGATGCTGTAGTATTGTTATGCCGTTGCTGTACTACATAGTTTTCAGTAATTTTGTACATCATCAAAACTCAACATTGGTTTTGTCAAATCGATTGTTTTATCTTGTTCATTAGTAACTTGGAGGGCTTTGTAAACGTCTGTCTTGAAAGTCGTCTCATGTCTTGTTTATACATTACATGCAATACTTCGTTTTCAAACACCAAGGAAAAGCTGTCTTAACTGTCAAAGAAAAATGCTCGGTTAATAATTTACAAATTATTCAAATGAAAATCCACGAGTCCCACCATTAATTTACACAATATCGAAACTTCGTCAACTACAGGCGACAGAAATTTTGACCTCTACTATGGATGTATGCCAACGCAATGAAGGTTCCTTAAGTTCACACGCCTATCATGGCACGTGGTCTCGATTTAACGTATCATCTGATCACGAATTTCAGTTTTCAGATAGCTTGGTGCAGAGAGCCTTTTTAGTCTTAGTGACCAAATACTGAGAATCGAAAACGGATATTCCGCGCGTGAGTCGAACGTGAGACAAATAATGCTTAACCATTTGTTGAATTTTGATAAAATTGTAATAACTTTTTATAACCACATTAATATTTCATCCCACCTCATGGTTTTCAGAGGTCCGTGTTTGTCTATTTTTGCTGGATTTGTATCTGTGTCTTAGACATCCTAAAGATTTATACTTTGGTATTTGAGATATTAAATATTTTATAAATTATGATGTCATACGTCGATTCCATAATGTAGAAACTCACCATATTGAAGGTACAAATACATGTCTATGTATGTGTCCTGCATGTGTCAAAGATTTCTAATAAAATCTGGCCACATTTTGGGCATTAATGTTGAGCAAACGCATCTTGTTTATTTGATGTTATTTGAAGCATGTTAATGATCCATTTGCAACATGTTGTGAATATGGCATCAATATCTCATATAGATAATCATTATTCTAAACACTTATATTGATAATTTGTATCCATAAACATATGAATACTTACACTCATTGTTCGTCAGGTCTCCAAATTATCTCGAAAGTTTGGGAATGTATCAATTAGTCTCAATTAACCCAATGTTTATAGTATAATTGTGCAAGAGTTTTATTTCTCGCAAGATACACGATTAGGGCTCGATTTGGGAACAAACCTAGGATCTTTTAACGATGGAAGTGACTGTTTCAGAACGAAGGACAAGGTATGAAAAGTAAATAGTATTTTGGATGAGACGCCAGACTGAGTCTCCGCATCAATATTAACGGAACAAATTAAATAATCATTGCTGAAATAGCTCCGGTTATTCATAGTACCAATATCGTATCGATGACGTATACATTACAAACAATTTCGTCATCAACGAATCAAATCTAACACAGAAAAAACGACTTTGACCAAACTGGTCTTGACCTGATTCGATGAAAACATTTTAATTCAGCATAAATTAGATACGACAAGAAAGTAAATGTTAAAATATTCAATTTAAACCTTTATCGGTATGTTTTGTATTGCAGCCTTGTTTCTGTGGATGCTATAAAAAATCTTTCCCCGACGAATCTGCAATCTTTGAATTATTTCTGTCAGATATTATTCTATAATTCCCATTCTGAATTCATTTAATTTAACTTTTTCAGTTTTGAAATATTATTGAAACTCAAGGAGAGTGCAGTGATTAAAGTTTTAATCCCTTAATGTATTGTTTTAATTGTTCTAACATACATTTATCTGTAAAGGAAATCTCCTGAATTATAAAGATGATGAACTAGAAAAGCGTTTCATCATTTATTAATCTACAAATGAGTAATACTATGATTTCTCGCATTTCAAGAATTGTCAATATTAAAGAAAAAGCATTACATACTTGTGGAATGGAAAAAAATATACCTTACACATTGTTAATTTTTCAAACTGTTTTCTATAGAACCTAAATTTTGAAGCATAGAATAACTTATTCAAACCAATGCACACACAGTTAAAACTATATTGTATATACATGTGTAATATATGTAAATACACACACACACACACACACACATACACACACACACATATATATATATATATATATATATATATATATATATATATATATATATATATATATATATATATATATATATATATATATAATTAGATTAAATTTATTTATAAATTGCACTCATATTGTTATTTAATATTTACCAATTAGACGATATATTGATAAATTGAATACTTTAAGTAAGGTACAAAACGTGCTGGGGGTCAGAAAGGAAATAAGTCAAGCTCCATTTTCTGTTCAAATATGTAACTTAACTTTTTGAAAGAAGATTATGACAAATCTTTTTTTAAGTTCATGATAAAATAATAATTTCTTTGTGCATATGTTAACACTTTCTTTTGCAATTTCTACGCTAATTCAAATTGCTGATGAAAATTAAACAGTAAATATGTATTGCTTTACAAACACACAGTCAAACGCACAGAAACAGAAATATATTTACACACAAAAAACAAATACATGTAAATATATACACACAAACAATATATATATATATATATATTCTTGATAGTCCAAACGTAAAGAAATTAAGAATAGAAATACAGAAATATAAAAATTTTGTAGTGTGGCAATCTGTATATATATATATATATATATATATATATATATATATATATATATATATATATATACATATATATATACATATATACGGGGACGTATGCAGGCGAGGTTACATTATATGTACATATCCCTGCTTAGGAGACCACCTCGCATATCAAACCAATTTCTTGATATACAATTTAATGAGTATTTAACCTTGCTTGCGAGACCAACGTACTAATTAAATACTTTGAGTCAGTCAGCCAGTTGGTCTTAATACGGAGGTTGCTCCAGACTGTCGGGCTGATATAGATATGGGTTGATATGGGGTATGATGTGAAAATGATAATATAATAATCTATATATACATAAAATATATACGAAATGTCCTCATTACAGAATAAACTCCTACAATATAAACTTATGCCTTATTTAAATCAAGTATACAAATATTTGAAGAAAATATACACATTTATATAAAGAAAGTCCGACTGGCATAAGCGCGATGATACGTCTCCCAATTAGAGCAGAATAAGAGTGTAACATAAACACCTTTATCACTGTGTACTTTTGCCGAGCTTTGTTTGACAGAAATACGACTTTGGAAAACATATCGCATCGCTTGCTTCTTCATAAATAAAGTATGTTGGCCGTTAAGTGATGCCGAAGTTTTCTTATTATCTTTTTATAGGGAAATGAAAATGTCAATAATTCAAAATAATTACCTTCTTCCATTCGTACATATATATATATATATATATATATATATATATATATATATATATATATATATATATATATATATATATATATATATATATATAGACGTTAAGAGAATGAAAGAGCGAGAGAAAGAATGAAGGAAAGAAATGATAAAATGATATAATTCAGGTCATTGGTACTGACTTTAACTCCCTGTGGTTATTTCTAGTTGAAAGTGATAAATTTACAACAAAGAATTCTTTGTCCATCATAAATAATTGTTAACGAGTTGTAATCATAAACGTTGGAGCTAGATCTGATAATGTGCAGGAAATGAGCTATATAGCGCTAACGAAATCCTGAAATAAGAGAGCAACTCTGAAACTTACCCCGGCAAAGATGCGTTGTTCCAGTTAGACTAAATATATCATTGCCCTTGTTTGCTTGTATCTGCCAAATCTAATTAAAAAACAAATATCTTAGCCGTGTCAAAATTCTATATCGCTATTTCAAAATGTAACGATGGGAAATGGTTTCGCAGCGTAAGATTTTTTTCTGAAAGATACGCGTTTTCTTCGGCTTAATGAAAGTAATATGAGAATTAAGATTACCAGAGTTCTTGGTTTGTTTACAGAGAACTTTCACTGTTTATTCTTTGTTTATAAGATTTCCCTCCTAAATATGTTTTTAATCTTGATAAAATATTTTTATCCATAATCTAAATTTTAGTTTCTTTTTCCCACTTCAATTTGCAAGAAACATATATTGAAAAAATAAACAAGATAAAGCCTGTAAAAGTAAAAATGATAAAAGAAAAAAATATATGCGTCTCTAGATAGGACTGAGGTTACGGCCGCACGGTGATCTCTGCTAACTAGATTTCTGGCTACATCATAATGTAACACGGCTCAATGTTATTATTAGTTTAATTTGAAGAACAATTCAATTTCCTGATTCCCGTTTAAAAACCGTCCACCTTGCGTTCCAGGGGAGGTGAAAAAGATCCAGCAGACGTGTCAAAAAGTAATTTTGGAAACTTAAATGATGAAAAGAAGTCCATAGGGAAAAACGTTTTCGAGAATTAGGTGTTAAATTACAGTAGCCGAGGAAATTTTGCAGAAAGTGTGAAAAAGTTTCTGATCAGTATGTGTTTTAACGAATGAACAAAAATAATATCCCTGGTGTATACACAAGCGTCACGCCAAAACAACTTTTAGTGTGAAAGCGTTCAAATTTTTCGCATATTTAATAATTTCATAAGAACTGATACTTTAAAATATTCATTTGGTGATTCTTTTTTACTCCTGATTTTTTTGCAAAGGTGACGTAATTCGCAACACTTAACATCCACTTCGACAGAAATTTCACTTTTATCGTTTTTTCTACGGTCCCAGTTGCATGTTCAATTTAGAATAGATCAAATATTCATGAGAGTAGCGAAGACGAAGAAACTTTTATATCAAAGTGTGTAATTACTAACTCTAATTACCACCTGCACTTAGTATACTAGGATAGCAGCAAATCCAACGTGTAACTGGGATGTACACGTAAGTTAGTTCAATCTATCCTAAAGTCTACTTTACTTTCCTTGAAGCATTTCTAACCGAATGTTAAATATCATTTTACCTTTGAATTTTTACTGTTTTAGTACTACTACTACTACTACTACTACTACTACTACTACTACTACTACTACTACTACTACTACTACTACTACTACTGATAAGAATTTCAATGCCAATGATAAAAATAATATTATTTCATTATAACAACAACAAAAATAATAGTAATAATAGTATATCATGATGATAGTCATGCTGCTATCATATCAATGATAATTATACTTAATTGCAATTAATTCAATGATTTTGTTAGAACAATAGCAGTGCTAGTTATCATTATTATTATTATTATTATTATTATTATTATCATTATTATTATTATTATTATTATTGTTATTATTATTATTTTTATTATTATTATTATTATTATTATTATTATTATTATTATTATTGTTATTATTATTATTTTCATTATCATTATTATTATTATTATTATTATTATTATTATTATTATTATTATTATTATATCATTATTATTATTATTATTATTATTATTATTATTGTTATCATTATTATAAATTATTTTTATTTTTATTATTATTATTATTATTATTATAATTATTATTATTATTATTATTATTATTATTTTTATTATTATTATTATTATTATTATTATTATTATTATTATTATTATTATTATCGTTATTATGATTATTATAATTATTATTATTATTATTATTATTATTATTTTTATTATTATTATTATTATTATTATTATTGTTATTATTATTATTTTTAATATCATTATTATTATTATTATTATTATTATTATTATTATTATTATTATTATCATTATTATTATTATTATTATTATTATTATTATTATTATTATTATTATTATTATTATTATTATAACAATTGTATATTCATTGATGCATAAAAATATATTTCAAAAAAGGGAGGTGGGGTTAAAAATATTTTAAAATCTTTATCATACAGTATAATCAGTATCTTGGAGTTGCGCATGCTCAAAATATCTCAGCAAATTGACACTGAAAAAGCACAGATGTGACTGACACTGAAGACTAAGAAAAATATCATGAACTGGAGCATAAAAGTTATGATGGATATGTCTCATAAAAAATATTGAAATGAACTTGAAATATACATTTTACGACCCGTGTCGATATTTTCTTTCAATTTTCAAATCCTTTTTGTTTATTGATGTATAGCCATATAATTTTGTGACGGTGTTTAAAACAGGTACTCTTAATTCAGACTAGTTCCACACTCCTCCAAAAAGATGCAGTTAGACTTGAATACACTTTAGTACGTCACTGATGTTTACTTTCCTCGGCTATATAGTAACTTTCATTAAAACAACTGATGATGATGATGATGATGATGATGATGATGATGATGGTGGTGGTGGTGGTGGTGGTGGTGGTGGCGGTGGTGTTGATGATGATGATGAGGAGGAGGAGGAGGATGAAAATGAAGATGAGGGGATGATGATGATATATATCAAAGCGCTTTCTCTCATACATACACACGCACACACACAAACTCAGTCCCACATACACAATACACAATACACACACACACACACACACACACACACACACACATATATATATATATATATATATATATATATATATATATATATATATATATATATATATATATATATATATATATATATATATATATATACCTGTGGTGTAATTAGTATCATAGAAGTTGTATTGGTTAATGTTAAGTTGCTATCCGCTTCCGTTTAGTTTGCAGTATATTTAGTACTGGGGTTGATGCTCTAAAATCACGGTTGAGGATTTTTACCATGGAGACCTATTATCTGCTTAGAGCTTTTGTTTAGAGAAAAGGTTTTGAATCATGTACAAGTAATTTCCAACAACTTTTTTATTTATATGTATATGCAAATATAACATATTTTGATAAAATTGGCATCTACAGTTTTGAGTTTTGCCCTTGGAACGAAATAATCTTCAGGTAATTTCTTATATCTTTCTAATAAAAGGCTCAAATGACCCAAAAATATTATATAAAACTGGGTTATTTTTCTGATAAAACAATTCTGAATGCACGATATTCGTGAGTCGGGGTCTTGGATTAAGATATGGTACATGCAAATGGGTATATATGGAATCTTAGTACTTGTTTTTATGTTGTTTTACTTAATAAGTTTAGATGGAATGATACAATTGTCACTCGTCCCTTTTCATGAGACATACATTGTAAGTAACATCCGATAATCGATATTTTTTGTATTATGTTTATAATATTCCTAATACCAAGAGAGGAAACAGCAGTTCTACTAGGGTTCGATTAAGAAGTCTGTGTTTGCAAGGCAAATACTCTTTTACTATACCACCACCAGCGGCGTTGTTATTAAAACAGCCATTACCAATTTCAAAGAATAGCAATATGATTGATCCGAATTAAGATATCTATTCTACCAAATTTAAGAAACGTATTGCCATAATTTGCCTGCGTAGCTGAATGAGTGGTTTTGATAATTTTTTTTAAATTAACAAAAATAGTAACATCAAACATGCGTTTCACAAACAAAATAGAAACAAAGTGCTTGGGTTTGAAAAAGCATTTGACAAAGAAATGGATGACATAGAAAAAAATCCAAAATGGAAAAAAGTATTGTTCATGTCAATTTACTATATTTCAAAATGTTGAATGTGGTAATGAAGCATTTTGTAGTCTATCAAACGTTTACATTTCTTATATCTGTTTTATAAACAAACACTTACGTAATTTTAATTCAAATTGCATTTGCCGCATGAAGTCTCAATGAAGTCTCAAAATATAGCAATATATCTTCAATTTTTCAAAATTATTACGATGCATATATTTTACTGAGAATGAATCTAATGTGTATAGATAAAAATAGAGATAAATAATGAGTCTCTCGACAACACTTTATTTAAAAGAACTGGTTTCATGTATCGTTTATATCATGTGTATTTCCAAATAGGAATATATTTGTCTTGTGTTTCACGTGTTTCCGGTATCCATCCGTCTTGTCCGTTCCTTGATGGACTAAGAGCACCTAAATCTGCTTCCGACATTGATTTCCTTTTACAACCCATCGATATCCAGAAATTATTGCTCTAAGCATTTCCTCGGCATCTCTATGCCAATTAGGAAAACGAATCCCGGGCAGGCTTAGTGAAGTGATGTAGATTTCACATCATTAATATCATCTTTCGAACTTTGCCTGCTCTGTCCCTTTTATTAAAATAAGAAGACGAATTAAGAACCTGAATTTGATTCTTGCGACAGATATTGTTTTGTTTATTTGCATGATCTTTATTGTTTTTCTTTCTTTCTTTTAATTCCATATACATGAATTTTATATGTATAAAAAATCAAAACCTTATGTGACTGTGAGTCCAACCAACTATAATTTTGAGTGTTTTTCAAATGATTTAAAATCAATGTAGTCTTTGGTTTACATTGATATACATTTTTAAGATTTTAAAGACAAAACGCTAAATTTAACATGAATGTTATTAGCTTTAAGATCTGTATTGCTTAGATTCTTTGGTATTTGATTTTTATTTTCAAACTTACAATGCTTGCTAATTATGTTTATTTATCGTTTCGTTGTTTATTTTGTTAAGTTCCTATTATGTTCTGAGCATGTTTTTCTTCTAGAAAATAATTATACATATATCATTTTCTTTTTCAATACGATCATAGACTTCGGTGTACCCAACAAGTTAATATAAAACTATTAAACTATTTTGACACATTCAGATATTTAGTGTTGTGTTCTTCCAGAAGGTTTAAGATTTTTGGTTTTAGGTTGTGCTGTCTACTTTATTGAGATATTCTATGATATAATATATATATAATTGTTGCATTTTCCCTTTCTTCTGATATATTCCACTAATATGTATATGTGTAAAAGAAACCTTCAGCTATAAGATCTAAATACAAATTCTGGAATGCAAAAGTTGCAATCAAAAGGTGAAAACACATGATAAGAAATCCAAATTTATTACAATCATCATCATCATCATCATCATCATCATTATTATTATTATTATTATTATTATTATTATTATTATTATTATTATTATTATTATTATTATTAAGAAATTAAAGTAAAAATGACTCTGAACGTAAGGTAGTTGAGTTCGTACGGTGGTATTTTTTTCTTTTTCTTTTTAGATAAGAGACACTATGTATCAATCAAACACTGACAGGGTGAAACAATTTACACTTGAAGAAAAAATCAAGTATTGCTCCCTTGTGACATACAAAGACGGTACGATGTATTAGATGTGAGATGTTCCTCACATAGACCCATTCTCATGACCAATAAATAACAACGGTTCAGTACAAACAAAAGAATATATAAAAAGTCATTCACAGTTCAAAATGATAATAATAATTATTATTTTTATGATTACTATTATTATTATTATTATTATTATTATTATTATTATTATTATTATTATTATGCAAGACATGTTTAAAATGCTAGTATTATTGCAGCTTTTCATAAGACCAAAAATACAAAAACTACATATTTCTATGTGACCCGAGCGACCCACATATAATTGTATTATTAATATTATATTTTTTATAAAATGCACATCTCGAAATACAAATTAAAACATTTAAGCACTTATGTATGTTAAACTAATGTTCTGCATTACAAAGTGCACCTAGAAGTAAAAGATGAAAAAGGCACATCAAAGACAAATATTTCTCGCCTTAATTACCTTCGTTCTAAGCGGATTATTCTTTCTTTGTTCCATTGATACATTTAGCAGTCTTTCTCATCTAATGTCAACATTTTATTGATTGTAGAATTAATTTGTTGCTGTAAGCGCGTGGCAGCGCGGGACTTTAAAATCGAACACGTGGTCTATAGCGTAAACATGGCGGTCGTTTACAGATTTCGCTTTTCCCCTCAGGACCCTGGCCGCCGGTTCCCTATTACTTGTAAACTATCTTTTATCGGAATCTGTATCGTTAAGGTTTATTTATTAACAATAATAAAAATTATATATATTTTCCTTAGATTACAAAATAACAATGAATAATTTTGTAAAATGTGTAAATGTTTCTTTTGAATGCAATCTATATCAATCAATCATAGAACATGTAAATATTACAGGCCAAAATTATAAACTAGTCGTAACAGCAGTTTTAATATTATTTCAATATGTAATTTATGGGATATATCTGCAAGTCATACATACTATGATAATTAGAGATACTTATTGTACTGCTTAATCCGTGATTTGTGGTCATATACGCAAGTATATCCGTTGGTGAAAACAGAAAAATCGCGTGCTTGGACTGGCATAATTGTCCAGTTCAAAAAGGTAAGTTGCCAGTACGAATTATTGCCTCTGCTATTCAACAACCTCTTCATAATCATATCGAAGAATAAAGCTACTTTACGTGGACAAGAATTTCATTTACAAGCTTAATTGTTCAAAGATTTATAGGACATCAACACAACAAATTAATAAATAGGTATAAAGTACGTATGGGTTTTCTCTTTGATGTCTTCATGAGAATTTTATAGGTAAAAACTTGAGTCCGGTTACTTTCTCTGTGATTTTCATTGCATTTTTGCACTTAGTGTTGAGTTCTCTTACGGAGCAATGTATTGCGGGAATTATTTCTGATTGGGGATAATACTATCTTTATTTTTACTTGAAGAGTTTTTGAAACAAAGAAAACACAAACACATCATTATCATATATTGTAAGGTCATATTGCACTGGGTCAAAAATTGACATGATATACATGTATATTGGTTATATTAGAAATATTATAAACATAATACCAAAGTTATAATGCTCAAGACGATATCGTTTCTGTCAATTAGACTTCATCAGTTGAGTTCCAATTTGAAAAGTATGTGTTTTTTTTCTAAAGATAAAGTGGTGTCATACAGGGCCAAATAATATATCTAAAAGTATAGCCAAAATCCGCCTAAGAGTAACCACTGAAATATTTTTAATAAAAACAACCGCCGTGAATTTATTCAGTCGATGTATGATGAATAAATAGAAAATATGTTGATAAATGTTGAGGAAATGTATTTTTCTATCGTATCGAAGAATAAATACAATATAATTTTGTTTACCAATTTTCAGGGGTTAGTATAGAATTAGATAAGCAACAAAGTGAAAGAACAGGCCACACCAAACATAATAATATCGCAATATATACATGTATAATGACTTTGTATAATGCATTTAATCATCCATAATCGTCCAGAGGTAGATCTCTATTGATTTATTTATGTTTTGGGGAAATTGAGTATTGTATATTGTGTATGCAATTAGTGGAAACAGAGTGATGCATGTTTATTTTATACACAGAACGAGGAAGAACGAAAGAAGACAGAAAAGTGAGAAAAGAAGTTTTACGTCACGATCCTCTCAAGACTACATTCACCAGGCATTTTCCTCTAATTATTTGCAAACAAATTCACATTATTTACATCAACTGATATCATTATCAAAACACTTGACGATAATTTCAGACTTAATTTTCTTTAACGACCATTTTCGACATTGTTTACATGTGAATTATCTTGTGTATATATACTTGGGACGGTTATACCTGTAGCCCTTCAAGTAATTAGATGCCGATTTTTCATTCTAATGAGGTTGCTTTAAAATCAACAAGCCCGCAGCTGCTGCCTCAGTGTAACTTTAAATGACAACCAATTAATTTTGTATCGTACCTACTACTTTAGGAAAGATTTGTGAAAAGAAGTCGAAAAGGCAAGCACGTAACGCCTAGCTCCAGCCTGGGGGAGAATGTATCCTACTATTGTCGCAGCTCAGCAGAGGAGAACGAATCTCGTCAAAATAGCGACCCTTGACCCCAACCTTGTCGGAAGGTTGCAAGAGTTCAGGGTGCTGGTACTATAAAAAATATTTTCGCAAAACAAAATCGTCTGTTAATTATCATTGTGTTCAGACAATTGTTAATATGTCTCCATACCGATAGTGAAATGACTTTCTGCTGATAATCTTAGAAATTCTTTACATGAAACTAGTATGACACATAGGTTGAATACAAGCCAAACGGGTTGATATCATATGTATATATATATATATATATATATATATAATATATATATATATATATATATATATATATATATATATATATATATAAAACGGTCATCGTGTGATGATCAATATCAATGTTCTGCATTTTCTCAAGCGACCGCACATCGGCGTCTTTACGATATCCTTACCATTTTATAGCAACTGTTAATGTTAATCTCAACATTATATTTCCCATTATACCCGAAATAGTTTTTCATCCGATCATCAAATTCAAAGCACAGTTTTCATATTCTGATAACCGTAGATCGGCAGACGGCGAATTTTGACTGCGTGCGCAGTACGAGAAATTATTGATGGCCGATTCACACGAAGATCTTGTGGATATTATTACTATTGTTATCTCTCAATTCTACTTTATTTCGATAACCCTGGACAAAGTAGGTCCAAAAGTCAAGAGTTATTACATATGGACGCGATGACCACACATCGCATGTTTATATATTACAGCGATTATATTGATTTCCCGAGGTGACTCGTTTCCGGTTGTCGAATTCATATACTAATATCAGATATAAAAATCTGGACGAACCTTATACTTTTTAAAAAGACAACTGTGTAAAATTGCATCTTACAACCTAATTAGATAGTTAAAACTTCAGATGAGAAACAAAACAAAGTAAGAAATCCAGCAGAAGACAGCGGTCCTGCTTTAAATTTACATTCCAAAACTATGGTCAGTGTCGAAATGCTCGAACTGTTAGTAGGGATACAAAACAATAGTCAGTAAAATACATAGACACTGGATGGTAATGGGAGATGACCTCTAATTAGAAGATGATTTATAATTGTGTTATGCAATTTTAATTAAGTAATTTATCATGAAGTAATATTCTCGTGTCATAAGAATTAATCTTCTATATCATCTGCATTATATTCTTATAAGAAGTGACACATATATATATATATATATATATATATATATATATATATATATATATATATATATATAAGCTATATATATATATATATATATATATATATATATATATATATATATATATATATATATATATATATATATATATCTATATATATATATATATATATATATATATATATATGGAGGGTACACAGTGCAATTTCTTATTAAAAATTTGCTCTGCAACAAAATTCAAGACATATTCTCTGAAGAATGGTTGACAGATGTGATTTATGGATGTGTACTGATTCTAGAATCATTCTTCATAACGCAAACTGTTTTTATCACTCACTATGCTGTGTTTTGACAAGAACCTAATGAATAAGGGATTCTGTACTTTTTAGCAGAGCTGTATCATAGTTTCAAATAAAACATGTTAAAAAAGATCCTTCCGGATTAGTGAAATTCATACCATATTTTATCTCAGGCTTAACACAGATCTATGCATTTCAACTACTACTGGAGGACAAGAGATGTATCGGCAAAATTAATTATTCTTCGAATTACGAAGATAATGAATTTAATTGATATATGAAATATAACCAATTTTAATCAACTTCCTTGTATGTAAATGTATTTCTTTTAACTGGGATCAAAGAAATCTTCGAGACATGAAATACATTGTTCTTTGTAATGAATGTTGAATATATGACAGAAACTGGTGTCTGGTACATATTTTGTTATCTATTGAAAAATAGTACATAGCTTTTTATTCAACAATATATAATTAATTCATCGTGACCACACCGATTTATGTAACTAACGAAAGGAATTACAAAAAAGAAACAGACTTTTATGAAAAAAATAATATTCAGTGTATTTTATATATATATATATATATATATATATATATATATATATATATATATATATATATATATATATATATATATATATATATATATACATATATATATACTGTATAATTGTTTAATTTCAGGGGAAATTTTTCTCATTTTTCTGAACGAAATTTACTCACGGGTATTTAATTTCGCAAATGATTGGTTACTCATTGTTCTTGTGATACATCATAAGTGTAGGTATTTTTATTCACGGGTATTTAATTTTGCGGAATCTTTGATCGCAAATATAACGAAATTAGATATCCCACGAATAAAAGCAACTATACAATATTTCAAAAACTACACGGGGAGATCAGGATTGATATTACACAATATTTACTACAGTGTACTTTCATCTTCATAATCAGTTATTCAAAAATTAATTTTTCCTATGATAATTATTGATATTGATAAAGTGTAATCTATGATATTTCGGCAAGGTGAACGATGATATAAAGTGATAAATGGAACACCGGGGTTTGTAAACATGCAATATTTCTGTGTGTTTATTACTGCTGCAAAAACCAGGATACCTCTGATACACATGTTTCGATACTGTACAGGAGTTTAAACCCACGGGTCTTAATTTTCACGTTTTCCCTCTCCTGAAAGGATTCGCGAATTGGAAATGGCTTAAAATAACATTAGACCCTTTCAGTATAGCCATGATTTATTACGTATATGCCATTAAGAAGGTATTCACTGTTTCTTAAATTTATAGATTTATCAATATGCGCATATAACGAATATTAATAGCGCTAATATTCCCCTACTGTACAGTATTAAATGTTTGTTAACACATTTTCAAACAAAAACCTACAAATTTAATTGTAATGTGGCTCGCAATATGTAAGATATTGGAAAGCGTTTGTGTTCATAAGATTATTGTGATGTTTGGGAAATTGTAAATAGCTGCTTAATTCCTCGATCATAGATTGCCCACCTTGTAAGAAAAGATAATGAAAAATGTTGCATCAGTTCACCTACAAACGATGACACCTCCAAGTAAATGAATAATTCCTATACTAACAATACAAATATATATCCTGTTCACAGGTTAATGTTGAATATTATTATTTTTGGGATTATTATAAATATATTAAAGTCGATCTCTAAAATCAGTAATCAATTTCTTTTATTTATAACAAATGATTTCCCATGTAATATTTTGAACACGATATGCCGTAAAACGAAATTTTGGTTAACCTACAAGTGTAAAACCATAAGAAAATATATAATATACTAATAATACTGGTTAACCAATTATCTGTACATTATATTCCAAAAGACTTAAGGAAATTGGTATGAGCATCATTGAAAACCAAAGTACTCTATTTCAATTCCATTTTACAAAGATATCACGATTTTAAATGACATAGTTATCACCAAAAAAAAAAAATATATTGACAAATTTCACACTAATAAATGTCATTACGTACCACATTATAAAAAGGGAGATAACACCGTAATTAATTTTCAAATTTAATTTTAATTCTGACTTTATTTACCTCTTTGCTTTCAAAGTAAGCAGATGAAACAATCCTATTCGTACCAATAACTATCATTATTGAATTTAAATATGTTGATTGTAAAAAATATAAAATGAAATTAATTGATTGATATAATATTTCGGGTTTTTAAATACTTAAAAATACTTATATATTTCATTTTAGTAATTAACGGATTTATGTATTGATTGCGGGAGAACTTTTCCAGTTTATTATTTCAACTGAACGAATTCTATTGAACGAGACCTACAATATTTATTCAATTGAAACGAGCCGCTAGGGCAAAAAGTCACAAAATTATTTAATGTAAAGGACAAATACAAAAATATCTCACTATCTATCTCTATTTCTCTCTCGTTTCCTTTCGATGGTGTATTTTGACATCATTAGAAAAAAAAACAGCAAAAAATCTAAAAGGATAGAAACAGAAATGAAATCATTTACCGTTGTTAATGACGAAAGACAAAAAAGGAAGGTTTGTAATTTGTCTTTTAGATAGACTATTCCGGAATAAGTCCGGAAATGTATTTCCGTGCTTGCCTTCACATTTCAGATATACGGTCCATAATGAACGCACATTAATAAAAAATATATCAAGAATCTGCAAGCAATTCTTTTCTATATGACACTGACTTGATAAAATCAATTCTTGCATAGATATAAAATTTAATTTCAAAGAAAACACTGTGTCAGTATTCGGATAATGAATAAGTATTTCAAAACGTAATAATAATTAAACAACAAAAAGAACAGGAATTTGAATCGACTGAATCAAAGCGGTTTTCTTTTCTTGAAACATGTGTTCAAACTCTTCTAGGGAAATTTTTTAAAGGAATTACGAAATTATAGAAATTAACAAAATATTCTATCGATCAAAACTTTTCATTGCTTTTCGCCATAGTAATATCCCAAAAAGTCAATATAATTTGGCAAGAACAATTTAGGAATTGATATAAATACAACAATCCAAGGAGAATTTAGACAAACTCCAGGGTGAAGAAATGCATCTCCTAGCCATGGGATATAGGAAGAAAAAAGTTTAAAACCACATTAAGTATCAAATCTGTCTGTGATTTTGTAATTCAACTGACAATGTATTTATTATTGTTAATTTAGTATGAAAGTTATAGTGATTACGTATATTTCAGTAGAGGGTAATCTACGTCCTATTCCGACTGCTATGTTCTGACACATGCATTTATCGAAAACCGGGGTTCACCTTGGACTCGGAACCATGAGCCAAATCATTTGTCTTTCAAAATTGTTTTTAGCCAATTCAAATTTTAAATAGCCAGGTCAATGAATACATTGTGTACTTATACCATGTGTATCATCATAGTTTTCTTTGATTGTGATACTTCTTTTTCTTTTTTGATAGAGTATAAAACATATGAAACATGCATCAAATATGACCAAAATATTAGCCAGAAAATTAGCCAATTACATTTTTAGCCAATCTTGAAAAATATTAGTCAATGGCTACATTGGCTAATGACAGGGTGGGCCCTGAAAACACATACATTTATACAAAACAAATACATTTATACAAAACACATACATTTATACAAAGCACATTTATTTATGAAACAATTTTTATATTGTGTGTATTGGATCTGTGGTCTACGTTATGACGATGTATTTCTTTATTTACGCTGTCGCTTATCATAAATGACATACGTAATTCATATTTGACAATTTGTATAATGTTAGTAAATACAACCGCAAATTTACATAAGCAATTTGAACAACAAACTGTCAATGAATGGTTTCTATTGCAAATGTTCAAATTTTGCCAATAGCGGTTTGAATTTTCATTTCTGTGTCATTATGAAAAAGTAACTTTTCCATAGTGAAAAACAAAAGAAATAAGTTATATTTTTCGTTCTGTCTTTCGAATTAAATTCTGTAAGACAATATAAGAACAGATACCAAAGTATTAATCTTCAGGGTGAAGACAATATGCAAATATGTGGTCAGTTTCACTAAAGGTCGTAACTTTACGACTTATGTCTAAAATGATTTTTTTCTAAAGGTCGTATCTTTTTTCCTACGAATAAACTTACGTCTGTGTATACATTTGCCACAAACTATCATTTATTTCACACGTAACCTAGTGTCTGTTAACGGGTAAGAATATTTTTACGGCTTTTTGTGAAACTGAAACTACATGTACGTAAATAAAACCGTAACTCTAGTTACGTGTAAAGTTACTTCTACGTCAACGCCAAACTTACGACCTTTAGTGTAACTGAAACTATGTGTACATAAAAAAAATCGTAATTCGAGTTATGTCCAAAGTTACGTCTACGTTTGCGGGCAAACTTACGACCTTTAGTGTAACTGAAACTATGTGTACGTAAAAAAAATCGTAACTCGAGTTACGCCTAAAATTACGCGTACGCGGGCAAACTTACGACCTTTATTGAAAATGGCCCCTGATGAACGTTAGAAAAGCATGGACCTCTAAAAATCCTGAGTTGGGATTAGGTGCCATGGATAAGTACCTCCTGTTGACTGACCACACTCCACAGTCCACAGTCAAATTCAAATGGAATGATAGAAAAAACATCAGATATCAAAGTATAAATCATTAGGATATCCAGGATATAGGTACAAATCTAGTAAAACAAATGGACAAATACGGACCTCTTGAAATCAAGAGGTGGGAGCAGGTGCCATGGAGGGACAAGCATGCCTTGTCGACAGGTCACACACGCCGTAAGTGAGGAAAAAATCCTCGATACAACTAGGACAGACGACTTAACAACCATTATTGAACAGGTAACAATACATGAGAAAACAATACATGTAACTGATAAATGATTTATAAAAAAAATCAGAGAGGAGACTGCAGGTAAATCAGTCACTTGGAGATACAACCAAAATTATTTTTAGGATATGAAATTAAAGTTCAAACCATATTTTCGAAAAAAAAAACCATAACATTCTTTAATTCATTTCTTCATATTGTGGAAGAAATACAATGTATATGTACATTATATATCTGTATTTATGTGTATGTATGTACGTTTGTTTGTCTGTCTGACTGTCTTTCTGTCTGTCTGTCTGTCTGTCCATCCGTCCGTTTGTCCTTCCGTTCGTATGTATGTATGTATGTATGATGTATGTATGTATGTATGTATGTATGTATGTATGTATGTATGTATGTATGTATGTATGTATGTATGTGTGTGTATGTGTGTATGTGTGTATGTATGTATGTATGTATGTATGTATGTATGTATGTATGTATGTATGTATGTATGTATGTATGTATGTGTGTGTATGTGTGTATGTATGTATGTATGTATGCATGTATGTATGTATGTATGTATGGGTGTATGTATGTATGTATTTATGTATGTATGTATGTATGTATGTATGTATGTATGTATGTATGTATGTATGTATGTATGTATGTATGCATGTATGTATGTATGGATGGATGGATGTATGTATGTATGTATGTATGTATGTATGTATGTATGTATGTTTGCAAGTATGTACGTGTGTATTTCGTGTAATTATTTGAATGTTTATGTGCTTTATCATTGACCGGCAATTCAAAATAACAAAAACAAACAATACAAAACACAGCCGTATTCTTGTCGATAAGACAATGACCGTTACACTTAATGAAAAATGTCCGAAAAAAAATTTCAAAAATATCTAGAGCAGTTATAAACAGGATGAGATAAAGAAAATAAATACAAAGCTACTTAAAGAATCGCAGAAGATGATAAAATAAAACGCGAACGAAATAATAATAAATAAAACAAAGCGCTGTGAAAAAAATAAAGTACAAAATGTTGAGAATACAAATGAAGATAACAAAAGAAATAATAAACAAAATACTTTTTTCAATTACAAACTACTTGCTAAAAGTGGTAATAAAATAAATAATTCCACTAAAGTAAAATTAGATGATATTTTTCTTCTCATACAAAACCAGAACTTATGTTTTTCCCTGAATAAATAATTTGTAGTTATACTATGAAACGTTAGTGCAACATGTACATTGTAATGACCACAGTTGAAATAGAGTTTTGAATGATATAAACGTAAATAAATATAGCACATTTCAAATTGTGTATTTTCACTCACTAATAGTAGTGTTGAAGGACATTGTATCACTCTGTATATCACGAATTATTTTCTCCCATCCGTTGAATCATATATACATGGTGTTACAGTCATAACAGTGTCAAATTCCTCTTCTACAAGAGACAGTGATTTTAAACTAATTTTACTTGTTCAAATAATTCAAAGATATTTTTCATTATTTCCACTTTTCGTTAAATATTTTTAATGACTGAAAAAATATCATTGAAAGCAACATACGAAAAGAGATAATGTCTTAATACGGTTTTTTTTTTACTTAAACTATCGCGGTAAAATGGACATTTACATGTTTTTAAATACCCGTAACATTTAAATGTAATGTAGATATCTCCAAATAATCGGGTAAGTACCCATACCATGTTAACGCAAAAATATTTTCTTGAGTTTACTTTTTAGATTACTGTTTCTGTTAAAGAACATCTTTGAAATTTAAGAGAAACACACACGCACACAGAGAGAGAGAGAGAGAGAGAGAGAGAGAGAGAGAGAGAGAGAGAGAGAGAGAGAGAGAGAGAGAGAGAGAGAGAGAGAGGAGAGAGAGAGAGAGAGAGAGGGAGGGGAGGGAGAGACAGAGAGAGAGAGATACAGCTATATTTCAATATAGCCGGGTTTGATTGTATATATATATATATATATATATATATATATATAGATAGATAGATAGATAGATAGATAGATAGATAGATAGATAGATAGATAGATAGAGAGATAGAGATATAGATCGATACAGAGATAGATAGATAAAGTCAAACAAACATATAAATAAATAAAGTACTACAATATGTCTTACATTTAGAATGCAAAGCCACTTCCGAATAACACAACATATTTAATAAATAAATATATTGGTCTGAGTATTTCCTAGGAATTTGAATTTGCAAACCATAACATATTTGAAATCAATGTACAATTATTAAAGAATAATCTCGATTTTAAAAATAATATTAATAAAATACAAAGTTAACAAATTTAACAACTGAATCCCCCAAAAAAACAAAAACATAACAACAACAAAAAACCCCAAAAAAACAGAATTTTTCCATATTAAGAATGTATTTTCAAAACAAACTCCACCAAAATTTATTCTGCTTATAGATTTTGTATGAAAAATAACCTAAACCAAAATTGATTAAAACTATTTGATTGAAAAAAAAAGATTTCGTGTCATGCTTTGGTTTAGATGTATTCGTTGATATATATCGGAAATTCGATTTAAAATTGGAAGACACGCAAGATACCAAAATATCTGAAGTAAATAGACGGAACCGGTCTAAATCAAGGTAAATATGAATTTTTTATCAACAATACATTTCAAATTTTTTAAGATTTATTGGTCATATCAAAATTTTATCCTTAAATTATAATTGCATTTAATTGTATATTCATTGGAAAGTATACAAAGTGACGTATGGTAACTTAACACACCGTGACACGATGGTTTCATATAGATACAACAATTATTCACATTTGTCCACTTCTCATTAATGTCCTACCAAGCAGACCTATCTTGTATTGTTGATGCCATCGTTGGGTTGTTGATGAATCTTTAAAGTGAACTCTGGCTTTGTATTCACTCTCACGTTTTTGTTAGAATGTGTACTTTCATCTATTTACTCTTTATTTGTACCTTTTATGACATGAAATAAAACTTCATCTTCTTCTCTTTCTTAAAATAACCAAAAGTGACAATGATCATAATTTGGTCAGTATATTTTCACAACATCGCTATTACACGTTTGTCTTACATTATAATTTTACAACCCGGTACACCTTGCCCCTTTCAAAATTTTGTCTTTTCGGAAGTACTTACTTTCTCTACTGAAGTGTAAACTTATTTTAGCATTGATAACCTTCGACCTGAATATTTATAAATTATTATACATTTATTTAAAATATAATAGAGGTGAATTTCAAATATTGATGTGTATTCATATAATATTATATTTCATAATTTTGAAATCCGCATTATCCAGTTACAAGAGTCAGTGTAGTTTTATCAAATTCGGTGAAATAAACATTGAAAGTCCCAAAATTAAATTTACCGGTATGTATGTCTGAACAGAACTCTGTGTGACGATTCCGTGTCATTTAAACTAAACATAATGCATTAAATACAAGTGGAGTGCGAAATATATTTATTAAAATAATGAGCACTTTTGGTATTTAAAAAATATGAAATTCATTGGAAGGAAAGCGGTGTTGTGGGTATTGGAAGGAAAGGTTGACAAGTATATTTCTTATATAAAAATGGTAGAGTGTTGAGTAATATATATATATATGGGTATATTATATATCGTCGTTTTTGTGCCATTATATATATATATATGGTCATATTATATATATTGGTCGATATATATATATATATCCCTATATATAATATATATCGGATATATATATTGGGTTGGATATATATATATAAGTGCAACGGAATATATATATATATGATCTATGGGGTGGACGTGGGAGGGGGCTGTTGGCTGGTGGGAGGGGATGGGTGGGGGTGCGCAAGCGATTGAGAGAGTGGGGTTTGCAGGGGTATAGTGGGGTGGATGGGGGCGATTTAGAGTGGGTTTAGTTTGTGGTATGGGGTTGGTTGTTTATTGGTTTTGGTGGGGGGGGGTTGTGGGTTGAGGAGATGGAGTGGGTAAGGGTATGAGGGGGGGTGGAGGTGGTTGCTGGGTTTGGTGTGGGGAGAGGGGAGGAGAGGAAGAGGTGGTGGTTATGTGGGTGATATGATCTGGAGGTTGGGAGTGGAGAGGGCTGGGGTGTGGTTGGGGATGGGTAGGTTGCGGGATGTGTGGCGTATGAGGGGTGTTAGGGGGGTTGGAGGGTGAAGGCATGGAAGGGTGGAACGGTTGGGAGTGCGCGTGGGTTTGAGCGGTTGGTTTGAGGGGGTCGACAGATAGTTGCCATTGTGAGGAGGTGTGGGTTATGGGGGGGTGAAGGGATGGCGGTAGGGGGGGGGAGAGATGCAGTTTGGGCTGGAGGAGTCGGGAGGGTGGAGGGGGAGGGGGGGTGGTATGGGGGACTTGCGGGGGATGAACTTTGACGGTTTCAGGTTGAGGGAGTGAGGGGTTATTGGGTAATGGGAGGAGATGTACAGGAGGCGATGAGCTGTGGAGGTTGGGGCGTTAAGGTGGGTTGCGGTTGTTTGGATTGGAAGGAAAGGTTTTCTGAGGTTGGGGGGGGAGCAGATAGGAACAATGGAGAGTTGGGAGGGGAAATTTGGGGGGGGTACAAGAGGGTGCGTATGTGGCGAGGGATACTGTGTTTTGGTGGGGTGGGATTTTGGATAGGTATTACGGGGACGGGTGAGGAGGTGGAGGTGTAGAGCTGGAGATTTTTTGTTGTGTGAGAAGTGTGAGGTTGATGAGGGCGGATGGTAGGAGGGCCGGGAAGTGGAAATGCTCGAAGTGTTCTAAGTGGGTGGGCTTGGGTTAGGGTATATAAAGGGATGGTCGGGGGTTTGTAGGTGGATGATTCGAGGGGAATTGATAGGTCGGCTGGGAGGGGGATAAGGAGAAGGATGGAGAGTGGGGGGGTGGTTGGGGAAGGGAGTTGGGGGAGGGGGGGGAGATGGTGGTTGAGGGGTCTGTGGAATATCTTGGTCTTGGCTGGGAGTGAACGGAAGAGGGTGGGTAGGGATAGTGGTTTTTAGGAAGATTCTAGTCAGGGGAGGTGTGGGGGGGGGGCTCGTAGCGATTGGGTGAGGTGGGGGTAAAAGCGGTAGAGGGTGTATGGCGTGTGGGATGGTGGTAGGGCTGGGGGAGTGGATGGAGGGTTTTTTGGGGATTGGTCGGTATAATGGGGTTGGGTGTGGTTTGGGGTGTTTGGGAGCATGGAGATAAGCTAGGGGAGGGAGGGTACGTTGAGGGGGGAGGAGGAGTGGGGTTTGGGGGAGTTGTGGAGTGGGGTTGATCAGGTGTGTGGAAGGGGGAGGTTTGATTGTCTTGGGTTAGGGTGGGGGAGGGAGGAGGGTTTGCGTGAGAGATTTAGGTCAGTTAGAGTGAGTGGTATTGTTGTAGAGAGGTTTTGTATTTTCGGCGGAGGGATTCGGTGGATCTGGGGATGAGGTTTAGGGGTGGGTGGGTAATGGCTGTAGAAGTGGAAGGGGGGATGGGAGCTGAGAGTGGGGAGAGTTTGGTTGGAGAGTGGGGGAGTCAGTTTGATTTGTGTTGTGTGTAGTTATGGAGTTATGAGTAGGAGTGTGGTTGGGTTTTGTGCCCATTGGTGAATGTGAATATTGGTTGTTGTGAGTTGTTGGGGGGAGACAACTGTGTTTGACTACGCAGAGAGGGTATGTTGTCTGGCGGTGCTGAGGTGGTGCGAACTATGATGTGTAGGGCGGGAGCGTTGTTTGTGAGGGAGGGAGTTTGCGTGATAGAAGTTGTTATGCATCTCCTCCCGTTGACAAGTATATTTCTTATATAAAATGGTCAGAGAGTAATATATATATATATATATATATATATATATATATATATATTATATATATATATAATATATATATATATATATATATATATATATATATATATATATATATATATATATATATATATATATATATATCCTATTTGAAATACTATCACATTTCATGATAAAATCTTGAAAAATGATTAATGAATATTTTATCAAAACGGAAAATCTATTAATACCGAAATGATCTCGATAAAATAAACATTTATTCTCTTGTGCATGAAATGTAATATAATTCTTAAATATTTCTGATTGCATAGAAAATACAAATAAGTACGTTGAATAGCATTAATTTTACAATTATCTTCCCTGATTATACTTATTCTTTCATAATGTTGGTGATACATTTTTTGCTAATACCAAAGGACTCAATGCAATTAAATGTTTTGTTACAATAAATTCGTCAAATCAATTTCACAGCTGAAACAACTGCGAGTAATTTTCTTTGCAGTCTCAAGCGACTCATATTAAGAAACACTTTCTTTGTCAATTCTAAAACGACTTTACACAAGCAAATTTCCCCAAGACAAAATGTAAAAAAATATTCCACACAATAATGCCGTTTGCCTTTGAAAACGGATGCCAGTATTGAAAAGAAACAATAAGCGATATCTCAGGTTTAGGTCTTTATTGCTCAAAATATGTTATTAGACTTTTTATGATATAATCTTAAAAATTCATTAGAAGCCTATTAATTTGTAGTTAATTCCTTAACCAAAACCAAACGCGAGAAATATATCTCATCTTCGTGAATCACTCGGCGTAGAGAATGTCACATTTTCAATCCAATTAAAACTTCTCGGAAGTATTATAGTTTTTTCATAAAAAAGAGAAATAAATAAAAATCCTCTCGTTAACGGTATTAAAAGCATTTTTCACATCTGCATCGTAGGAATTTAATTTGAAATAAAAATGACAATTATGAAATCCGTGTTGAATTAATATTCATAAACATCGATGCAGATATTCCCTTTTCTTACCTGTGACAATAAATACCTGAAAGAAAATAATTGATTCCACTTTGAAATAAACACATTCACTCTGATTAATCACAAAATATTGTTGTAGTATCCATTTTCAAAATAAGCATAATTATCCATACATCTATTGCCTACATAGCCGCCACCGGAGTTGAGTCCTATGGCAAACTTTCAATTCGAGTTCTTTCTGGAAATCGCAACAAAATGGAGTGTCGGAAGATGTCCAATTCGTTTTAGATTTTAACACTCATCCTTGTCATGGGAAACAATCGTTCTTGAAAGCATCTTTGTCACTGTACGGTTATCTGAAATAGCTAACTTAAATGTAAAGCAATACATTACGCCGAGCTGCCTTTCTAGACTTCAGAAGTCATCGCAAAACTTGACAGCACGAATTTTATATTTAATGTCGGATTTGTCTGACATGAAAAACAAAAAAATGACATGTTACTACTAGAACTACAACCAAGGAAACACAGACGGTCTACTGTCGGATGGCCACAGAAAATTATACGTACTTCGTTACAATGGAAATAATATTTGATCCCCTCAATGATAAATGAATGACCACCTTCAGTAAATTATTGTTCTTATCGGCAAGACGTCCGGTTGAAAAGCGCCTGACAAACTATCCCTACTTGTTCCGAATCAAAGTGATCTCAAACTATTCAAAATAAACGCTAATGCTGATAAATATCGAGGAAGTTTTTACGATATTTTGACACCTGGAAGAATTATTGATACATATTGCGAGGGAATTTGTGGGTGACATATTGGTGTATGAAAAGTTACATATAGGCACTGTCAATGAAAAGACGCAAGCATATCAATTTGTCATGTAGCTTACCGCCAAGTAACGAAATGCACATCACGGGCAGATTAACACGATAGAATCATTACAATTTATATAGGCTAGAATTTTTCCGAATACCATCATATTTCTGTCAATAACAAGACAGTTTTCTTTCAATTTAATAAAACACTACCCGAGGCATTTATTTATTACGTCGGTTGATATTAACTTTTCCTTTCGTTAAGAAGAAATGTTTCAAATGCATAATATTGTCTATTGATCTTTAACTTGTATTCGAACTATTCATTCTCAAAAACTGCTTTGAACCAAATATAAATAAATAAATAACACACACACACACACACACACACACACACACACATATATATATATATATATATATATATATATATATATATATATATATATATATATATATATATATATATATATATATATATATACATATATATATATATATATATATATATATATATATATATATATATATATATATATTTATATATATATACATGTTTATGCCATATTACGAAAAAGGTAATTAAAACACAAAATCAATTAAAACCATTAAATATGAAGTGTGGTTTTTACTTATTCTGCCTCCCTATGGAATATATAACCAAACCTGTATTTATTTCTGTTGCTTAGAAAATATCATAGAAATACAAAAAGCTGTAGCAAAAATCAATGTAAATATCTGCCGCTCATGACACAACATACCGTAATAAACTACATGCTTTTATTTGACTTAGGACGAAAGTAACTACGAAATCGTTCGACGTGCACAAAATTATAATCATATATAGGACCATTATCGCGGGGTCCGTAATTCGTCCATAAAACACACGAGTGTAATGATATTTAATAGGACATAAAATGCAATGTTCCATTATTGCACAAAACTATAAACATTTTGACACTCATAATAAGAATAAACGCTGTTGTACTTGCGGTAAAGGAACATAAAATAAATGTTCTTCCGATACTAGGCAAATGTGTCACAGCTTTTAAAATAAACATTATCACTTTTCTTTCTCTTCTCGCATTGTTTAAATAATTTGTTGAATAAACCAATGTGTATTGTTAAGAAGTTCACACAAATTACAAATGATATTATGGTAAATAATTTTGTACATATGCAGTACGTGTTAATGATTTTCTGAGAGATGGATGGAAAGTTGAATTACGATATAATGAAATAATGTAATTATGAAGAATTACTTTAGATAGATAGATAGATAGATAGATAGATAGATAGATATGTACATACAAACATACAGATATAGGTTAAATAGATAGATATGTAGGTAGATAGGTAGGTAGGCAGGTAGGTAAGTAGGTAAGTAGGTAGGCAGTTAGGTAGGTAGGTAAGTTGGTAGATAGGTAGATAGGTAAGTGGACAGACAGACAGACAGACAGATAGATAGATAGATAGATAGATAGATAGATAGATAGATAGATAGATAGATAAATAGACAGACAGGCAGACAGGCAGATAGATAGATAGATAGATAAATAGATAGATAGATAGATAGATAGATAGATAGATAGATAGACAGACAGACAGATCGATCGACCGATCGTTAGATAGATAGATAGATAGATAGATAGATAGATAGATAGATAGATAGATAGATAGATAGATAGATAGATAGAAAGAAAGATAGATAAATAGATAGATAGACAGGCAGATAGATAGATAGATAGATAGATAGATAGATAGATAGATATATAGATAGATAGATAGATAGATAGATAGATAGATAGATAGATAGATATATAGATAGATAGATAGATAGATAGATAGATAGATAGATAACCTAAAGAAAGATATACTAAATTGAGGGTAATTCAAGTGTTTGCAGAGTTTTCGATTTGTGTTCAAAAGGTGTGTATAAAACATACTTTACTCCAACACTTACTATCTGACATCTACATTGCCCACGTATAGGTCATCAATTACACATGTATTTAGACGAACATTTGCCAGTTTCAGTAAGATTTACTTTATCGTCATTGCTCCCTACATAATTGCCTAGCCTCAGTGTTATTTCGCCTTGAGAATGTCAGTTTAATGGTGGTCTACAATGACGGCATATTATCTATATCAGTAGATATAATCCTTCAAAAAACATCCAAATGATTCTCAATTCTAACAAGTAACATAGATTACTGATGTGCACTGTGTAAGCCACGTAAAACTAGTTTATCTGCTAAGTGCATCAGCATATACTAACAACCCTAATGTCTACAGATAGGATCTCTCTCTCTCTCTCTCTCTCTCTCTCTCTCTCTCTCTCTCTCTCTCTCTCTCTCTCTCTCTCTCTCTCTCTCTCTCTCTCATACAAATATTGACTATCATTGGATCATAATGACCATAACATTGCGTACTCTAAACAATAAACTGAATATAGGTTTACTAATGTACAATGGCACATCCGGGTTCTGTCACAAACCAAAACAATACGGTATGTTTTGTAAAAATAAGTTGTGCACATAAAACAATCTGTCTTGCACGGATTCCACGTATTAGTGAAAGTCTATTGTGTCCACCAGTAACCTGTCACCCCTGTTAACCCTTTCATCCCCTAGATATATAGATGGAATGCGTTTTGTTTTCTAGATATATAGATAGAATGTTTTTTTGCTTTCATTGTTTAAACCAGTCTACTAAAATCTGTGGGTTTAAGAGTTAACTTAGACTCGTTGTGTTTTAAACATGTGCCAATTTACCTTGGTAGGCTTATATCTTCTGTTTCATTTTCTTTACCTTACAATCACAACGGAAATGTGACTGTCGTAGAGCTACTTTTTCACACATCGTCGTGTGTTAGGTCAAACTTTAATATAAACTTATGTTTTACGTAATTACCTGAGGAACACATCTGCATCGATTAAAATAGATATAAAAAAACAAAATAAAACTCGCCTGTTTACAGCATGGGTTTTATATATCTTATATCAGATATCCCAAAGTGTCTTATACGATCCCTTTCGTAAAAGGGGAATCATTTTAAATAAAAATAAACCATAAAAAGAATTATTTTTAAACAGAAACATTTTCATTAAACCCCATGAAAGAGCAACATTACAAAGCGACTGAATAAAAATATAGGTAAATCTCAATCTCCAAGCCAACAAAATCATGAAATATTGCGGTTGTCCTTAATTTAGGAAAATACATAAAGCAATTTTGAATTTATTTTATTTATACAGAGACACCAGTGGCATCGGATCCTAAGAAAATGTGAATTTCTTTGTTTATGTCAAAAAGCCCCTGATACAACTGGTTGGTAATATCTGGTGGGCCGCTTCGGAAGTACTATCTCAAATATCATGCTATCAAAAACAAAACAAAACAAAAAATTAAACAATTTTAAATGATATATAGTGTTATGCATTGCAAAAATGAATGAGAAAATTTCACACTAATACAATGGACCAAGTCTTCATAATGACCAGAATTATACGTGTTGCTTGCAATTGAGTTTTAATTTTGGTTTTTTATTCAGTTTTCCAATGTAGGAGTTGCGAGTGCAGTTCTATATGAAGATTTGAGGCTTTTTACCAGAAATTCCAACACAAATCTTGACATTAAATATACATCCATAATTGAACAAAGTGACAACTTATTATCCCTTACTCTGCTTTGTAATTTGTTAAAAATTTAGTTTCTGGAGCGGTCTGATTTAAAATGAACGTTTGACAGATTTTGATTATTTTTCATTTTGCTATAGATGTAACAGACTTTGATTCTCCAAAACTCTCACGATGTCTTTACAAACTGAAATATCATAATAACAATCATATCATTCTTAAAAGCCTTCATCTACTTTTGTCATTTTTAATATTATACTTTCTTCTTGCCGCAGAATTCGCCGTCAAATAGTTGTATATGATTGATATCCGTTTTCTAATAACGAAAGTGCAGCCTGCATTTGCTCAGGACAAGTAAAAACATTTCAATATTCTTCACACTTTCTCATGCGGAATACTCTAACAAACCATCTGATTACTTTCGTATTTGTCTTTCTATTAGTAAATAAAGAAGGCTTTCAAAATCATTTATCTACGCCCGTTTTATTTTCTGTTTGATTGCATACTGCTCATCGACCATTTTCCTTTGGCAGACTGGATTGACCACAGTTTAAATAAGGACAAAACTCTCTAAATAAATGACAGATAGATTGAAATAAATCCTAATATCTCATTTCGCCGTAAATACTACATGTAATTTCCTTTAATTACATGTGTTTGGACGATCAGATTAAAAAGAAAATTGTAATCCATCATGTGGGTTTCTTACTTCTGTCCTCCTTATTCGACAAGCGATATTGTATCTACAAATCGGAAGGCCTATAAACAAGCGTTGTTGGAAAAATCGGGATTAATAATAAGTTTATAGATTACACCAGCAGTACAGAGGTTTGTAACTGGAAACAACATTCTGCTTGTTAAATCCAGAAAAGCGTGGATAAGAAGATAGGAATACCTTCGTGGAATCAAATACTGAAATTTTTAATTGAAAATATCTTTGATATACTATATCCATCATCAATCCGCGTGCACTATAGCAAAATGTATGTAATGAAATTGTTACATTGCGTGATGATGATGATGATGATGATGATGATGGTGATGGTGATGATGACGATGATGATGATGATGATGATGATGATGATGATGATGATGATGATGGTGGTGGTGGTGGTGGTGGTGGTGGTGGTGAAGATTTCAAGAAACCAAATTTGTTTAGATATGACAGTATCTCTCTCTTCTCTCAATTTCAATACAGATACTGGTAAAATTATTTGTTCCCACAAAATAAATGTTTTTCCAAGTGTTATAAATTCAGTTCCCGTCAAAATGTTGATCAAATCATAGACTTTCATTAAACTTCACTTTTCGTACTTTTAGATACCGATAATTTTGTTATTTTCGGTATGTCTGTTATTAGATATTTGTGTGTGTGTGTGTCTGTGTCGTTTAGAGATTGATAGAAGTCTTTAACTTAAATTATATCTGTATTTAAACTTCAATTTACGATTGCATGACCTTATTTACCCAAACGATCTATTTTTCATGTAACCGCACCGAAGAGCGACAGAAGTAAAAATATGATAATTAGTTTGTTTGTTTGTTTGTTTGTTGTTGTTTAACGTCCCACTCAAGAATATTTCACTCATATGGAGACGTCACCAAATGCCGGTGAAGGGCTTCAAATTTTGGCCTATGCTCGGCACTTACGGCCAGTGAGGGTTCTTTAACGTGCCGACACCTACTGTGACACGGGACCTCCAGTTTTTACTGTCTCATCCGAAAGACAGGAAACCAAACCTGTCGCCGGCGGGATTCGAACTCACGACCTCACGATCAAGAGTCGAGCGCGCTACCGACTGAGCCAGTGATAATTAGTTTACCAGGTATTAGCGTTGTTGTTGTCCTTGTCTATGGCAAGCCAAAATCACATTAATGAGTTAAACCTAGTTTTTCTCAATTAAATTTAGTTTTTTCTCAGTAACCCACATTAACTGGAGAAAAACTAGGTTTAACTGAGAAAAACTAAGTTTAATTGCACCACAATCACATTAATGAGTATTAACGGTAATCCTAGTATTTTTCAGTTAAATATAATTTTCTCCACTTAATGTGGGTTACGAGAGAAACTAGGATTAACTGGATAAATATTAGGTTAGAGTGGTTACCCACTTTAAATGAAGAAAAACTAGGTTTAACTGAGAAAACTAGGTTTATCTCGAGAAAAAAAAAATAGGAATCACTCATTATTGTAATTTCGACTTGCTTTATCAGTTAAACATAGGTTTTCTCAGGTTAAACCTAAATTTTCCCAGTAACCAACATTAACTGGAGAAAAACTAGGTTTAAAGGAGTAAAACTAAGTTTAACAAAATCACCAAAATGAATTAAACCTAGTTTTTTATCGAGGCAAACCTAGTTTAACTGGGAAAATTATGTTAAATTGCACCACAATCATATTAATGAGAATTTGACGCAGTTAAACCTAGTTTTTCACCGTGAAACCCAGTTTTTCTCCAGTTATTTTGGGTTACGAGAAAATAGGATTAACTGGAGAAAAATTTGGTTAAACTCGTAACCCACATTAACTGGAGAAAAACTAGGTTTAACTGAGAAAAACTATGACTTTAAATACCCAAACGATCTATATTTCATATAACCAGACTAGGTCTAACTGGAGAAAAATTAGGTTTAATAACTCATTGATGTGATTTTGGTTTGTCATGGTTGTTGGTTTTGTTTTCGTTGTTGTTGCTGCTGATGATGATGTTCTTGTCTTCATCATCATTTTATTCTATTTCACAGTGTTGGTCAAGACACTAATGTACTATATTGCGAATATATGATTATCTGTAAGCAATAGAAAACAATTATCAGTTTTAAACGTAAGTTAATCTAAGGTCAGTGGTGTAAATATGCGATTGCAGTAAATCAATAACTTCTTGTGGAATATGTTTAATCTATGCCATAGCTTCTGTGGCTCCAATAGCAAATATCCTTCTATAATTTATCACTTTCTTATTTCAATTGTCTATAAATTGAAAGCCATGATTTGTAATGTAAGCGATGCATTAATTTCATGAACGAACCGGGAGCTAGTGAATAACAGAGCATAATTACAATTTTGTGTAAAATAACTGAAGAAGATTTCAAATTTTCTCCAGTAAAAAATTTCATTTTAAGAACTTTTTCTCCGATTTTCAAGAAATTAAAAGTACTATGAAACATATGTTGACATAGAAAACATGAAACCGTATTCCCGTGCACATGCTTATCAGTTTCATCAAAAGAAATCGAATATTGCATTCATTGTATTAAGTACGAGACTGGGCTTATCTATTTAACCCGGAAGATAAGCGTTTTGAAGTTTTATTGAAAGAAAGCAGCAGGAAAATATAGTTCAAGCAGGCCACTCTTGACAACGTTAGTAATATACGTTGCTACACAAGAAGTCTTGTTCCAACAACAAAAGGATTTCCATCCCATTCATGGGATTTAGTCAAAATACCCATGGTTTCGAAACTGTTGTCCTTCACTTGAAATTAAGTTAGATGTCTGTCGACCAGGTTACAGAGAATTAATGCTTGAGATTATGTATTGGATACTCTATGAGTCGGAAGACTTCCATTTTGTCGTAAACAGTAGAAGACTGAAAAACATGAATTTTTCTTTTGAAACAGATAAAATGTAAATCAAAAAGAACCTTTCATTTCTTATCGCATAAAGTCTTTTTACGACTTAATGGCGCTGCAAACATACCCAACAAACAATATAGATGTATTAAGGATATTTTAGAAATAATCTTTTAACATTCAAAAATTCTTTGGTTGTCGCAAATTAAAAATGATGTCATTGTGCACTGAAAGTCAATTTAAACGACAGTATTCAGACACTTTAATCAAATCTTCAAGATAATCTCTAAATAGGGCGCTATTTCTCGTTCAGTGGTTGATTTAGATGATAATTAACTACAATTAGTTCTACACACAATTCAAGCTTGTATTATGAAATCAAAGTTTTAATTTTACCACAGCTTAAATTTGTTTTTGTCCTGATGTTAATATACGTTCCTTGATAAAAATATATTTTTATCTATAATAAAAATAATTTGCGATAGAAATTGTAGCATATACAACCTTTTGAAGCATTTTACCAAGAAAACATAAATGATGTTTTAAATTGATTTAATTCCCTTGGGTTTTTCAAAGGACCATATACATTTATTGAAAGAAATAATTAGTATTTTTTCTCGAAGTTTAAGTAAAAGTGGCGACAAGTTGTATAATAATTTTGAATTCTCCATAAAGTAAAACCAATTGTTTTTATTATTTTCCCTACTGAATTACTTTTTCGGAAATGAATCTATATCACATTTATGATATTTCTTTTTCGTATGATAGTATGAATGTGTTATCTTATTTTGCAGATATTGAAATATGGTTACTTAGTACAATTTTAAATATGAAATACGTTGTTTATTCTTGACAGCAACGAAACCATTGAAAGAGAGAATATTTTGGGTACTTTGCAGTTATTTTACATACGTTTGTATCGCATTTTGATCAGGATTAACGATAAGAGCTCCAAACATTCAATTTTAACACACACACACACACACACACACACACACACAAACACACACACATACACACACAGAGATTTATATATATATATATATATATATATATATATATATATATATATATATATATATATATATATATATATATATATATATATATATATATATATATATATATATATGCTATTATAGCGACACAAAAGACAAACAGATAGTATCATTTATATTTTATTAGGGTCTACAAATATATTTGACATCAATTCAGATTCCATGTATTTTTGTTATCATCTTTCGACTTTTAAGATTATACGGGTGCTAGTCAGAGAAATTAAGAGGATTATAAATGTAAATAATTGTTTTATCTAGGGGATTCAACTGAGAACTGGATATGTGGTATTTCCAAAGAAAATTACTACTGAATTATAGTTTTAAATATTTCTATTCTCAGACAGTTGTGACATCTTTAAAAACGATTTATAATTATTTTAAATTAATCCAACTATGTACGACGATCTGATGACGTCACATACAAATATTCTAAGTAATAAATTTTCTTACTCTTAAATAATTAATATATTTAGTCTGAAGCCATATACAAAACAAGACAATTTAAACAGTTGTGAATTAAAAAAACATGGACCATTCTTTTTATATCTGAAGACAACTTGATTTGATTTTTAATAGTTTGATGACAGTCAATGATTTTCTAGTTATATGGTGGCGGCCAGTTTGTAATGGTGGAGAACAAAACCTGGTTACAATGTACCCGGGAAAAGACCACCGGCCTTCCGGAAGAAGACTGGTAAGCTTTATCACAAAAATCAGAACCTGTGCTGACCAGAAGTGAGAGACTTCATGGTTCACAAGCGCGATGCTGTAACAACTCGGCCATGGATTTGATCGGTGTAGTAGTATTTTACAATTTTTATTTATATATGGCGACCAGTTTTGAATGGTTGAGAGGAAAATCTGGTCATAATGTACCTGTAAAAGACCATCAGCCTTCTGCAAGTAAAATGGTTAATTCCCACGTACAGTCGGATTGGGTTACGTCAGGGTTCAAAGTCGCGCTGACGAGAGCAACGACTGGAAATATTTTATTATACCGATTTTGGGGGGAATACATCTGTACACTTATATCACCATTTGCCATTTCAATAACTGCATTTAGTAAATATGTATGCTAACTGGGTAAAAACATTTAGTTCCTATGATTGCTTATATTTTAATACGGTGTTATACACATTTAATATCTTATATAAAAGTTTATTTGTTTGCTAGTTAGTTACTTAGTGTGTTTGTTAGTTAGTTAGTTAGTTCAGTTATATCGTTGTGGGATATAACTGAAATACCATTAAAAGTAACGTAAATCAATAACCAACTAACTAACTAAAAGCTTAGGCGTGACATTTAAAAGGACCTTCACTGCATTGGCATCAGTCCATAAAACAGGATAATATTCGTGACACTTCACTAAAGCTAGTGAAATGTCATTGGTGCAATGTAAACATGAACAAAACAAACAAACAAAACGTTTTATAGTGGAACCGAATGATTAAAACAACACAATTTTAATCAAACCTTCTCTCGCCCTCTTTTACCATTAAAGGATGGTCTCCAAAATAAAAAAAACCATTTTTGTTACATGTTCCATGAAGCATCTGTAACATAATCATTCATTGAATATTAAGACACCCAGTAGTAGTCCTGTTCATGCTCTACTTGGACAAATATGTACTAGTAGGCAATTTTCAATGTCACGTGACCGTATATTCGACTTTTTTAGTCTGAAGCTTATTTGTTTGCTAGTTGTCGCGTGACCGTATATTCGACTTACACCAGTGACTTGACTGTTCCACTTGTTACATGGTCTATACTGATCAATTAGAAAGCTGAAGTTTTTTGGGGTTTTTTTTGGTTTCAAACCAAGAGCAGCAGATCAAATCTGAGACCTTCTCCTGTGTCAAGATTTCGGAGATGGAAGAAGAAATAATTTACTTTTGTACAAGTATAAAACATGGTGTCGTTAGAAATGATATGGTCAGACATATTTAACAACCATTAATGTATTAGATTAAGTTTGTGTAAAAGGTCTATATATGATCGTTCATTTATAAAAATGGTAAAGGACTAAATTTCTAGCGTAGATACAATTTTATGAAACCATGCTTGATAACAAGCGATGTCTATTGCCTTTGTCCTGTTGCACTTATATCAATTAATACAAGGAAGAAACATTGCAAAAATGAAATATTTCATTGTTTTCATTGTTTTCATTTTTCTAAGTTGGAAACAGGGATTTTTTATTATTTAGTAGACAAATTATTTTTGCGTTCTTCGCTCTTTTAACGTACCTAAAGGTTGTTATTTTTTTCTTCTGAAATTGTTTAGCATGTGCAAAATATCTAATATATACAATGTATTTTCATCTGCATTGATATATATTCGTTATTGTCGCAATTTACAGAATGACATCCTCAGGTATTTATTACATAGTAGAATTATTTATCAAAATAAACACTTTCCCCTTACAAACTAAATACTCATAAGATGACATTTCTTTCTTTCTTTAAAGACTAAATATTGCGCTTACAATAGTTGTATTTATTTACGTTTTCCCGTGTGAATAAAAATATACACCGACAAGGTCAATTGTATTCCTCGCTATGAAACGTTCGTTGAATGGCATTTATGGCAGATATTATATTTTAAATATTTTATTTTGTTTTTTACGTGGTTCAGTCCCGTATCACTTCTGACCTTTAGTACGTTCTTAATTCTTATTGATTTCGTGCTCCAAATTATAACTTTCGTTTTGCCATCATGTGGTCTTCTTCCACTTGGCTGTATAAGATCTTAATCAAATTATTATTATTATTTGGGGGTAGATTTTCTCATCTTCTCAGAGTCTGAGCCATTTTAGAAATCCATGTCCCAGTGTTGTGTTTTAGATAAAGTGGGTTATGGTTCTAAATTCCAATCACTTAATTAGAGATGCTTTATGCAATACATGTAGAGCTGTATTTTGTACATTAGTCGTATAAATTTCGGTCTAATTTGGCATTACTTCATGCACCTTTGCACATATCAAATCAAAATAGAAAATAATTCTCCTTCACGGCATTGTCTTTTTTCAATTTTACTGCAGGTATACGGACAAACAACAATATACCACATTTATCTTTACATCAACTTTAAAGACAAACATCAAAATTATGGGATATCGGGAATTTCTAAATTTTACTAAATGTTCGATAGCGGTTGTTGAGTTGTCTGAACCAGTTCTGGCGAAAATTCGTTCTGCACATATATAATTCTGATTTAACTGTGAACGACTCACGGTGGGTATGACAGGTTCACAGGGGATTCTTACTCCTTCATGACACCTGATCCCACCTCTGGAGTTCCAGATGTTCATGTTTGTCCAATATTCACCAGATGTATGTATTGCATCCTGGACATCCTGGAGATCAATACTTTGGTATCCATATATTATGACTCTGACGGACAGTCACCAGCACACTGATTAGAAACATTTTGTCATTGAAATAACATACATGAATGTTTAGGTTTTAACAATGGCAAACGCCAGAAGGCAAGCTTCATTATTTGGCAATTACTGAAATATTATTAAGTGTTATTTAATATTTGTTTTACAATCTTAATTTTCCAGACAACACATGAGCAGAATCACTTTTAATTGACGAATAATTCTTTGCCAAAATGGGCATCAAATACTCAACAACGACTATTGAAAAATTAGTGAGAATTACATTTAATACATAAATTTTGCCCAAATTCTCGTCATGCATAATTTCCTAAAATTCAACGTAGTATACACTGATGAATATTACGATTAAGTACCATGATTATTTCCATAACTACTCTATCTTTGTTGTTCAAATCATCATCATTGCCATCTTTCATCAAAGTCATCCAGAACTGTTCGAAATCGACTGGTGAAGTTTTATAGACGTCAACAAAACGATCATCTTGAGAATTTATTTTGGCGTACATTTTTATGTTTATGTTTACAAATGACGATTCGAGTCTCGTTTTTTCTTTTTACATTTTTCTTTTAACTTTATATTTTCTTTTCATGAACATGAGTTTCTTACCTAACGATCGGAAAGTGAGATCCTCGATGCGTTAACAAAATAATATCTCCGATTGGAGCCAGTCCACGTTATAAGTGATGGAAATGTTTAAAAGGTGCAAATATGTAATAGATTTTCGTGATTGTGTTTACATGTAAGAGAATGTAGCAGAACAGTTCTTCAGATAAATATGATGCTACACAGATAAATCAAAGCCTTATAAAAGCTTATAGCCATCAAATGCAAACAGCAAACTTTTCTAAAGCAGAGTATTACCAAATAACGAACCATCTGCGATACGCCAAAAATATATATACTTCGTACGTATCTTTGACACAATCAATATTTTCATGAATAGCAGAGCTTTCAATCGTAGAAGTATTGTATAATTTATTACGAAATATTGTCGCATGGAAATGAAGAAGAGAGACAAAGGAAGGACCGAGAAGACAAAACAAGTTGCCGTATGCTGCCTCGAAGTACAAAAATAGATAAAATATAAATTGTTCTTTCTGCTTTCGTGGTTGTACTGATACGTACAAGCTTTATTACAAGTTTTAACTTTACAATTTTAAAACAAACTGAGATGCTGCTATGTATTGTATTCCATTACCGCCCTTACGTTCGAAACATTTAATTGGCGACAAATACAATGTTAAATGATTGAGTCATTCGATGAGAATGTTCGTGTTATTGACTTTAATTGAGTATTTCAATGAGAACGTTCGCGTTGTTTTCTTGACAGATTAACTAAAGAGTTTCAGAAGTGACCATGATGCCAAGTCTTACAGTGTTGTGAGGCCAAAAGAATCATCAGAAAAACATTGAATAAGACAATAGCTGGCATCCACATTTCTAGACGTATGCTCGAATTAACCAAATAAGAATGTTTACTATTTCAAAAGTAATATAATCAATGTTTTTCCAATTTTTTTTATTTATCGAATAGAATTATACGTGACTATGTATGATATTCTATTAATTGGTTTAAATCATTCATGTCATTTATAAACATAGGCAACTTGGCCTCAGTCCTTCAAATTTTCTTTTAATGAAAAGTAGCGTCTAAGAAAAAATAGCAATCCTAACATTGCACGCCAGCATTCTCATGATCCAATTTGGTATGCAAATAAATATATGCATAAGCTTTCTCAGAATTCACAGAATGCTTACATAATTATTTATTCTACAGGTAAGAATGCATTCTTGATGAGCAAATTCCAACATCAAAGGCGAGGGTATCGCCACAATGTTGGTATCCTTCACAAAATGTAGAACTAGAAGCATACAGCATTACTAACGATGGTAAAATATTAACAATGACGTAAAACATTCATTTCGACATAGAAATATAGTATTGCACTTGTTTCATATTTTTCTAATGTTTTAAAGGATACCATCCCAGTACCCGAATGTCCGGTCCATACGTTGACAAACGCTCAAGTACACTGTCTGCCGCTTCACAATTATATAGAAAGCCAAAAATGATAATGCAAATCTGTGATTATGAAGGCGATAAAGGGTCATGTTAGCCGAGTTGTTTCGATTTTTTTTCTACTTGGTCAGTATTAACAAAGTGTCAGTTGTAAACCATTGCAGAGACACTAACGATTTCCATGCTATCGTTATGTTGTCTTGCTACAACCAAAACAAAACATCTCGCAAGTAGTCTACGAAAATGAGATGTATCCTCGTGTCATTGCCAATCACCGTTAAGGTGTAAAAAGGCTGTAAGAATCAATATGGATCCGACACTTTCGGATCTCGCGTTCTGACACAAACAGACCGCATTGTACATCGGCAGATACATTTCAGTCATATGCAGTTTTGACAGTTAATGCCTAGAAATAAATCCGGAATAAACATTTTGGCATATGTTGGCAGTATTCGCTGCGAACGCGACATGACAAACACTTTTATTGGATATGGCATATAGTAAACTCATTAGCAAGTGATCTCAACTTGCCTGGTGTTGTTGGGTATTGATAATAGGCCAATGTAAATGTAGAAATTGAAGCAAACAGGATTAGAGGAAATTGGTGTAAATAGATTCTGGCATATAGATATATGTAAAATTATAGGGCGAAGGAAGTATAGAATTTGTTAGGGAATCATTAACCTTTCAAAACGAACGTGTCAGAAGTCAGAACGATATTAAAAATAGTGCAGATACACACCAGTCTAGACGCTAGTCTCATTACAATTTTCATAATCATGTTTTTGATAATGGCAATTTTTCGGACTGAAGTTAATTTTAAATGACACATTTATATTCTAAATTCAATCAAAAAACAGTTATAGTGAAATATGAAATTATATCAATAATGTGAGAAGCAACGTAGGCATTATCCATAATATGTGTACGAACGGCTCTGGAATGGGTAATTTGTATATATATATATATATATATATATATATATATATATATATATATATATATATATATATATATATATATATATATATATATATATATATATATATATATATATATATATATATATATAAAATTGTTATTGTTATTATTATTATTATTATTATTATTATTATTATTGTTATTATTATTATTATTATTATTATTATTATTATTATTATTATTATTATTATTATTGTTGTTGTTGTTGTTGTTTTTGTTGTTGTCGTCATTGTCGTTTTCCCCGGGACTTTTAATCATCCATTTTTACAAAGAATCATATTCATTGTATCGTCATTATCTGTATCATCATCATCATCATCATCATCATCATCATCATCATCATCATTACATCATGTGTTACAATTAGATTTATATTATTAGAGCCGTTATAGTTATTGTATTAAGACGATTTAAGCTATCTTTGTCTATCTAAAATGAAATACATATAAATAGCTACTGCGACATTTTCATATAATATAAACTAAAGGTTGTATATGTTTTACTATCTATTTTGAGATACCGCTTTTGTTATAACCACACTGAGTCATCAGCTGTTGATCTTGTCGCTGTTGTTGTTTTTATTTCACACATACGATCAATAATGAATAAATATTGCATAATTTCTGTCAAAATGACCACACATTAACGTCTCGTTATACGCTCTCCGTGTTGTCTATAATAGTGCAAAATCTTGAAAAACATTCTTCGTTGGACTAAAACTAATTATTCACGATACAAATATATTTATCCATACAATAGTCATACTGTTAGTATGACTTGATTTGACTTTATCAAATTCGAGCTATCACACCCGTAAATACATACAACTACACACCGAGAGGTAGGTGCTTGTTACTCATTTGTCGTACAATATTTTTCAGATTTTTCAGAGAAAAACAAAAATCAGACTATTTCTGCAGAACGTTGAAATGTATTCCTATCTATGGTTGACCATCAAAACATCCATCAATTACCTTGTCAAAAGTAATATATACATCTTAATATAAAAAAATTATCAGGGGATAGAAGATAAGTAGATGGAATAATAATCGTAGACTGAGCTGAGCAGATGATACCAAGTAAGGCCTGATTTTCTTACCGCCGTTAAATCCCGTGTGCCCATGTTTATCAAGACTTGTTTGGTGCGGCCCTATCCTTGTCAATGCAGAATTGTAAAACTTATTTGCATTTAAAATAAATTAACCCCTCTCTGAGAGAGAGAGAGAGAGAGAGAGAGAGAGAGAGAGAGAGAGAGAGAGAGAGAGAGAGAGAGAGAGAGAGAGAGAGAGAGAGAGAGAGAGAGAGAGAGAGAGAGAGAGAGAGAGAGAGAGAGAGAGTCCTTCAACTGAAAGTCAAGGAAAGATATATATGTAACTTATGTCCTTGATTTATAAAATTCGTGGTCATTCCTTTTGTTTGTGCATGTCGATGTGATTTTATAATACTATCGCATTCCAGAGCATCTGTAAATATTATTAACAATACCAAAATTATAGTTTTACAAATGAGGTCAAAACAAATGCTCAAGACGATCGTTTCTATCAGTTAGACTTCATCAGTTGAGGTAGAATTTAATGTAACTGTATATTTCCAAAATAAAAAAGGTATCATACAAGGTCAAATAATAAATATAAATGTGTTGCTAAATCCGTCTAAGAGTACCAAATGTTTTAATAAGTTCAGAATTTGAATGATTGTATTTGAACGAAATATAACTTTTGTATAAAATGATCGGCTGGCACCGAAATACCCGGTACTGAGTTTATGCATACCTAAGGGACTCAGACGGTCCCTCAGCAGTGGCAACTTAAAACAAAAATCATTATTTCCTACTAGTACATTTTTTGAATTCTTCGAACTGTTTTGCTTCATTCTAGCGTCATGGTCATTCATTACATGAAATAACTAATGACAAAAGAGTGCCCTACGCTTTCATAGGCATGTGACAAGATGACGTCATCAGGATATGTTTTATTTTTATAAATTTAATACATGATTATTCAATGTTATTTCGTCAGTAGGATACACAATGTCATGGACACTGCAAAACATACAGTTTCCGCGTTGTTGAAACAAACCAAGCATAAATATTAATTATATCAATCCCTGTCAAATCAGAAATTTGATTCAAAAATAACTGTGAAAAAAAATAACAATACACTAAAGTGTAGATCAAACGTAGACTAAAATTGAAAATGCCCATTAATTGTTGGGATATGCTTAGTTGCCATACATCGGGATAGACCTGAACAAATTGGACCGTTTCCATTTTGTGCATTACCTCCTTTATCACAAAAACTGTAACGCTAGGACAAAAATCATTCCGATTCACGATATCATGGTAGCTGCTGTATCTTCGTTCTCATTAGATTCAGTTCTTTGTTGCCTTTGACCATTTTTCTCCAACCGAGGAACAAACCTACGGAAAGGTCATGTTAATCCACTCATAAAAAGGAAAGATGCGGTTATACAATGAAGAGTAAAATAATGCAACATCAGTAGTATAATTTTTGTCATGAAATAAAAATAGTTTACCATTCTGCAAATTAAAAACTATGGCATGTCAATTAAAATTTATGTATATGATGATATGTTAGGAATGAGATTTGTGCACTAGTCCACATTCATAGCTATTCAGATGATGGATAATGTGCTTACCTTGAGGAGGAATAAAGTCATTAATTCCGGAAATTTGATTGCATTTTTGCGTGTGTTATTTTCAAATGACGAGGCGCTAATCGTTATATTTTTTTTTACCATTTCCGCGATTTTGTTTACAACAAAAAGACCGGAAGTTATCCTGACTTCAAAAGTAAGGGAAGATAAATCGTGCATCTTAAAGGATAAATTTGATCCCATGTTTGCTGCTATAATTCAGAATCCCTCTCCTTTAGGGGACAAGAAAGAAAAACCTCGTACCAACGAACATTATTCTTTGCATAGGTTTACACCGAGCGTTTAACATTGAAGAATCTTGCCCGGGGGTTGATGTTATTTTGTCTTATCCACCAAAGGAAATGATGATTATTTTTTCCTATATGCTATTTACACACATTTGAATGGCGTAACAGTTTTGCTGCACTAAACAAAAATTAATTCGATCAATAAATATTTATATAACAAATAGTCAATAGGTTTTTGTGATAATTGCTAATTTAATTTATACTTAGCGTGAATACATTGCGGTCTACTTCCGGGCTATTGCATACTAGGGTGCGGTCAGAGAAATTCAAACCTTGCAAAATGTATACGCCTGTCCAAAACGGCAGCAAAATCATTCTTAAGATTCAAACCAGTGCAGCCATTTCCTAAGCATGCATAGGAGAATGAGCATAGTTCATATTCAGGTCTTTAGTTTTACTTGCATACTACCCGCATTCGAATTCAGTAATTTGAAACATTAAGAACATTTATTGCATCCAAATCAAAGAACAAAATGAAGGATAATAAAACGTTTCTACTTCGTGTGGTCATTTACAAAATAATTTATAATTAAGAGTAAAAGCTTAACAATGTACCGATCTGATATGATAATAGTTCTCCTCTAGAGACGGACTCCAATTATATTAGTGTCACGTATTTAGAGTTCCGAAAATCGGATGCGTGGAGTCCAACCAATAAAACAAAAATAAAACAAATGAAACGTGTCTCCTATGTACTACTGTAACTTTCCGTAGGTCGGACTAGAAACAGAGAATGCTATTTTCATATAACTTATTATAGTAATACTGTAGTTGTGCAATGAAGGTAATTGTGCAATGAATGTGCATAAAAATATTAAAATCAGTTGTTTTAAATGTGGAATACTCAGCAAATTGGTTTCCATCACAAAAATATCTAGATTTTCGTAATGGCTTCAAGCCGAAAAACAAAATCTGTCATCAACTGAATTATGGTGTTAATGGAATCTGGTAAAATATGAAAACTTTCGCATGAGACAAATGTCAAATAGAAAAAAACAACAATATAAAACATTGTATTTATTTTTCTAAATATTTCGCTAAATGATATTTCATCGAATTTGCTTTGTCGACATTGCAAATGAGATTTTATTCAATTCGTGAGTTCTAAATTAACCATATAAACTCGTGTCAACGATGTTAAACTGACATCGTGTTGAACGTCGTGGAAAATAAAAAAGCTCAAGTATGTTCCAATTCAATCCAGGAAGCATCATTTGGGATTCACTAGACGGAGGTACCTAGGTTTTCTGTTCCATCCCTGGTTGCAAATCATGGATTGAAATGCCAGCAATAGTTTTTTTCGATTTAAAAAGAGTGTTACTAATTCAAAAATAATAATGCTTTGGATTTTACATTCGTAATGATTGGGATTAATAAAATTTAAATATAGACATAATCAAATATCATGTTATTTTTAATTGACAACGTTGCATTGCAAGCGAAATATTTTAAATCTGTTAATCAAACATGTAATTAATAAGTATATTCCACTCTGAAATATATCAGCGAAACCATTAAACATACCACATACTTTGTATGAAAACAAATATGTTACTTGAATAACAAATCATCACTTCAAATTAGGCGAACCGAATGTTGAACATTTATCAGTGATACTAGAAAGAAACGGATAATTGATGTATTTAATGCATTCTGCGATAGAAATAGTGTTTAGTGGTATATTTCTGCTAACGTGTTTTCCGTGGAATTGTGAAATAATTATTTTGATATATCGGTAAATGCTTCGGTCACCAAACAAATTTGTCAGTGCCAATTTGTGATATCCGACAGATTTACATCGACAAATACTCGACTTAAACGCCGGATGACAAAATACCTGAGAGGTCGACATTGTATGTCCGTGCTATGTCGCCATTGGAACCTCAATGTAACATGTATGTCGTTGTTAAAATCTCGTAGTTTTAGTAATTGTTGACTAAGTAAGTATAAAATCAAAAGATGTGTTTTGTTTTTGAAATGTGAATTGTGATAGGTAGAAAGTTCTCAAAATTTTGTAAAACAGATTATTCCCATTGTAAATGCGTAAAATATGTTTGTCTTTTTCTTTTTTTTTTTTTGCATCTCTCAATGATTCATTAAATCCACGGGTATACCGCTAACTGCTTTCTATGTATTTTTCATATTTTATCTACAATATTAATTTGTTTTATTCATTAAAGAAGCAGAAAAATCTGCATATTAACACCTACCCATCTCAACCCATCTTAAACCTGTTTGGCTAAATTTTCAAATATCATTGGCACTGTTAACATCATTTAAATTCAAAAATGTTTTCTAAAGCTAAGATAGTCATTTTTACAGTGGTTACTCTTAGACGGGTTTCGGCTATACTTTTAGAGATATTATTTGGGCTTGTATAATACCACTTTCTCTTTAGAAAACACACACAACTTTTAAATTTGGAGCTCAACTGATGAAGTCGAATTGACAGAAACGATATCGTCTTGAGCATTATAACTTTGGTAGTATGTTTATAATATTTATAACCACTAGGTCGTTCCCACTGCTGGTGGACCGTTTGAGTCCCCGAGGGTATACATAAACCTAGTACCTGGTATTTCGGTACCAGCTGTTCATCTTATACTAAAGTAATATTTGGCACTGTTAACATCATTTAAATTCAAAAATGTTTTCTAAAGCTAAGATAGTCATTTTTTACAGTGGTTACTCTTAGACGGATTTCGGCTATACTTTTAGAGATATTATTTGGCATTGTATAATACCACTTTCTCTTTAGAAAATACACATAACTTTTAAATTGGAGCTCAACTGATGAAGTCGAATTGACAGAAACGATATCGTCTTGAGCATTATAACTTTGGTAGTATGTTTATAATATTTATTTATTTTGAAATGATATAGTGGGACGATATCAACAATGATTTTATCTCTCTCTCTCTCTCTCTCTCTCTCTCTCTCTCTCTCTCTCTCTCTCTCTCTCTCTCTCACACACACACACACACACACACACACACACACACACACACATACACACACACACCATTTTAACACGCTTTCACAGTTGTTGCGTTTAAACAAAAATATACAACGTATGAGTTGATTTTTTAAGACAAAAATGGGGAAATCTGTGCAGCAATTATATCAAAGAAAGAAATAACATTTTCTCGCAAATGATGTATTTTTCCTGTGTAGTATTAGAATGATTGTCTCAAAGCTTGAAATTCTAGACAGAATTACGGCGTGAAACTCTAATTAGAAAACATAAATTACACAATGTGACGTCCTCTGTTAAATCTGTCATTAAACTTAGGAAATTAGATATAGAACAAAACAAAGTTATAGAACAACCATGACGCAGCTTTCAAAATTAGGAAGTTAGACACAGGATTTTACAAAGTTACAGGACAACCACAAGATGATTGTGGGTGATAGCAAAAGTTCGAGAGAACTACTGCCATGTTGCAATGAAGGTAACGAGTTTAGAATACAGTGTGTGTCAAAGATACAGACCAATATCTAAAGTAACGATTTCAAAAATTATAAATTGAACTACAATTGTGAAACTACGGCGAATGTTGAAAAGATAGACAAAGTGTTTACGCGATATCAACATTCACTTTTACAAAAAAAAGTTATGTTGAAACACATGGTGCCGTAACTTGAAGTCTGCGACACTATAATTAAATTTATTAGACAAGATATTAAAGATTAAAAGTCCATTCCATCTTGATGTCAAACTTGTTTCCGATCATTCGTTAAGCTATCTAACATACGTAAGAGCTCGACTTTGACAAGTCAATTGCACTGCCTTGAAATTAGTGATATGTAAATATCAAGTAAAATTGAAGAAGTACCGATTGATAATCGAAACTTAAGTCCATAAGAACACGTCGGATTAGACGTGCAAATGGTTGCAACATGAAGAACAACTGCGAATCCCAAACGGGATAGGACCAGGTGTCCGGAATTGAATATTTTACCATGGTGATGTGCAAAACTTTAGTTTAATGTTTCTTGTCATTTCTGTTGGGTATTTTAAATACAGAAATGTCAAAAACGATGATATTGCATATAAATACATATGTATTAATTCATTTTTTTAATTAATCAATAAGTGTAAAAATATGTAGATTTAGTGAAAAAAACATCCCATTTTAATTATTATTATTATAATTTACTTGTTCGTTTTCAGTTAAGTTTTAAATTAAATCTTCGACTTAAACAAACCTCTCTCTCTCTCTCTCTCTCTCTCTCTCTCTCTCTCTCTCTCTCTCTCTCTCTCTCTCTCTCTCTCTCTCAGCTAAAGTATTGGGTGTCAATTATAACATTATAATCATTTTATATCAACTTCAAAGGTCCGTACCGCGTGGTATATCCGGTTGTGAATAGCCATGATTGTGAGAGACGCCTTATAATCGTATATATCAAACACAAATTCTTAGTTTATCTTTTGAGTAATATATTACGCACTAGTATCGAATTTTCATCATTGCGCAACTATTTAATTCCGCTTTGGGCGATTGTAATTTTCAAACTGTCAACGTGTGTAGTTATGGAGTGATCGACGGATAATCATTATATTCACGATAAAAGAGATATTTATCCGAATATCAATCAGATTAATAATGTACTTGCCACATTTATTAATTACAATACAATGAAAAGCCTCTGTCATCTTTTTTTAATTCAATTTGTAATTTTTGTCCTATCAATATTTCTATCGATTACAATAGATCAGTGATCAGATCTATCATTTTGATACGGGTAAAGTAACTGTTCAATCGCACAAATGATTGAAACTGGTTGTGAAAGCAAAATATGTTATATTAATGATACTTAAACTTTCAGGGTAGGCTTGACATACTTAGAGAACACTAGCTCTATTTGCTTACGTTTATGTCATGCGTCTAAATAAGGGTACTTCGCTACTTTCTAGTGACGTATATAATATTACATACAGCAATACTATAAAGTTGTATTATTGTAAAACAAAGAGAAAACAGATCCGTGTCCGTCCAATTTCTACAGTTTATATTCAGAGTTAAGTATCATGCTAACCAGTTTTATTGAAAAAAGTGACGATGATGCCAAACGTCATTCTTTTAATTTTCATTTGGAATTGTTGTATAAGAAATGAGTAGGAATGTCGTATGTTATATTACTATGAATTTGCGAAACATTGTGTCTTTAAATTTTCTAAATGCTATTTGGAACTTTTTAGTAGCCACATCCGATTTACACGACTTCAAAGATAAGCAACTGTTCAGTATTGCTGAAATTCATCCTTAATCACTGACCTATTTTGATAAGGTTTGGTGAACGTTTTGCTGGATCCTGCTATAAAAATCTGTATGTGGCTTAATAAGGTATCCATTATTAATATGGTAGATCAATATCAGTATTGTTATAGGTACAGGCAGATCAACATCATATTAATGAGTTTAAGGCTTATTTTTCTTCAGTTAAAATCTTGTTTTCTCCATATAAAGCTACTTTTTCTCAGTAACCAACGTTAACTGGAGAAAATACTTAACTGCTCGAAAATCAGACAAAATGAGCTAAACCTATTTTTCATCGAAAGAAATGTAGTTGAATTTGAAAACAAAATAGTTAACTGCGCCATTAATGAGTAAAGAGTATATGACTTTGGTGCAGATTTTCATATATTTTTTTTAATTTAACCTAGTTTTTCCACAGTTAATTAGGGTTATGAGAAAAACTAAAATTAACTGAATAAAAACTAGGTTTAACTCGTAACCCAGATTAACTGGAGAAAAACTAGGTTTAACTGATATAAAATAAGTTTAAATAGAGAAAAAACTAGGTTTAACTGAGAAAAACTACGTTTAACTCATTAAGGTGATTTTGGCTTGTCATATAATACTGATACTCGATTTTGAAGGATTTCGTCCTTTGGGAGTTTCAATGATATTAGGTACACATGTCCATGAAAATTTACAGAACTAGGTAACTTTGTTGTAACATAGATCCATAATATCTTGTCATGTTGTGATACTTTGTTTTACAAATACTGATGTAATAATTAATACAAACAAAGATATCTTGTTTACATCATTTCTTATCCAGGACATTAAATCGTCTTCTCACCTAGGTGACCTTTTTCGACAGGTAAATGACAAGTTTAATCATATACATGCACATATAGATATATATGTGTGTTAGACGGATGCCTTTCCCCTTACAAATCATACCTTTTGAAATGAATTTCTCACCAATTTGCTACTAGTATAGACATATTGTATAATATGTTACCTTTATATTGATATACATTTAAAAGTCCATGTAAAATACCAAAAACTATAATGAAAAAGAAAATTCAATGTTTTGTTTTCAAATATAACAAAATGGGTTTAATTGATTCATGAAATGCAAAATCTCTTATTCCGGTTTCTAATCGGAGTCCTGGTCGATTACTTCAGATGTCTACAGTGTTTTTAATTCAAAAACATATATTCTGGCAAGCGAAAACAATGTCACAATGGGCAATTAAAATATTAAGTATCCCTACTTCTTGGTAGGTACTGTCATCACATCTTTTCTCGTCATGTCCACAGCTGACTAATGTCCTTTATATTTTACCATCGACAGAAATTATTCATCCCGAAAACCACGAAAGAGACGTCGGGATATTCATTTCAATTTCTCTGATATATATATATATATATATATATATATATATATATATATATATATATATATATATATATATATATATATATATATATATATATATATATATTTATATATATATATATATATATTTCGGTGAACTGAGATCTGGTTTTATAATACTGTATTTGGGGTTTATGTCAGTTTTTTCTTTGCTTGGAATAAATCAAGATTGTTTTTGTTTTTGTTTTGAAAACCAGACATTTGTTTCGCATTGCCATGAACGTCTATGTATTCTTGTATTCGTAACTGTGCAAGATCACATTGTTTTCATTATCACAACTTTAGATAGTTTGCTTTATTGTAAAACCTAAATATAGTGGAAAAAATGTAGGGGAAATCTTAAATCACCTAACAGCCTCTAGATATGGCAAATAAGCGCCTTGTTCTAGCTCGAGTTGCCTGAGGCTAATGTCAACGTTCATATGATGATTGAAAGCTCTTGTCAGTTGGAAGGTGACAAACTACGCTATTACCTGAGCGCATTAAAATTTCTCATAGTAATGGAGCTACTCACGGTAAATTTACGTACATAAGGATAAAGAATCCTTGCCATCAGGAAATAGCGACGAATCTGATTGTTATTTTACTCAGGTTTTGGTTTGTTTTGTTTTATTTTGTACATAAAATCACAAAGTGGGCCTTTTAGTGCAATGCGATAATATATGCTAATGATTTCGCCAATCCAATATTCTTGGTCGCTTCTCCGATAGTAAAATCTCGGTCATTAAAACGTTTTCGAGCTTGGTTCACTTTTTTTAATATGTGATTATGGGTATTGAAAATAACATTAATGCTGAGAAATTAAAACGAGGCTGGATGTTTCGCGGTTAAAACTAAATTCAGAAACTCAGACGTGAACAGCTGATGGCGAAAAATACAAACCTGATAGTTATATTACGTTAGAAATGTAAAATTGAGTTATCTGAGTTTTGTACGACAATTTTCACATTCTATGGAATATTTCTGACATTGAAATATTTTTATCTTCAATACGCTTGCAAACGTAAGTCTAGTAATCACGTCATTGCATTAAAAATCCACGAGCTTCGATCCGGATCGCTCGTCTTCAGGGCAAATTATGACACTAATTCGAATTTGTACTGTATGGATTTTGTGACTATTTATTACCGTCGATAGAAAATGACAATTCAAAAGTGCATGCACTATTAAAAACTATTAGTAGTTATATTTCACTGTTTTATGCTGTTTCAAGAATGAACTTCTCGAATGTTAGTACCTATGCGTCATAGAGAATTATATTTTCCGTACAACATCTGTATATGAAATAAAAAGAATATCATTGTAGTGCATGCTCTCTCTCTCCCTCTCTCTCTCTCTCTCTCTCTCTCTCTCTCTCTCTCTCTCTCTCTCTCTCTCTCTCTCTCTCTCTCTCTCTCTCTCTCTCTCTCTCTCTCTCTCTCTCTCTCTCTCTCTCTCTCTCTCTCATATTTCATATTAAACCGTCCCGAGGAATTTCCCTTCGGGTCTATCATGAAAACCATGTAAAGAGAGAGATCTCAAAAGCGCAACACTATTGGCCGACAGACATCGTGTATATGTTTAGTAACATGTTATCCATTCACAAGACCAGAGGCTAAAGGTGTGTAATAGATGTCGCACCTGAGATTTTACCTGATCATCCACATTGCACCGACAATAATGGCAACATTTATAACAATATATGCTACTTTATGATATATGTATTATATAAGATTGCTGACGATTATATACTTCACTATTCATTCACAATATTCTCTGAACGCCCACGGGAACCTACGTAGCATCTGAAGAATATTAGAAAGTATAAGATTTAGCGAGTTCTTGGGAAAATATGTGTATGTGCCATTGTTATGAAAGATGTAGGACACACACATACACACACACGCACACACACACACACACATACAAACACACAGTCAGATTTTGTTTGTTAATTTATCAGTCAATCTTTATTCTTTTTTTTATCGATTTATATATTTTTATCGGTATCTTATGTATCTGTCGGAATAATAGTTTTATCATCTCATATTACACATATGTGTAATACAAATCAAATAGTGGACGATATTACTTTACTGGCGAAAAGGAAGTTCGTGGACCACTTTGTACTACACGATAATGAACAAGGTCAATGTTACGTGTATATCTGCATATGGACAAGGTCAATGTTACATGTATATCTGCATATAAAATGTATGCATACGTGGGTAGTGTTATGATATTGTGATATTTAGATTTATGTCATGGCGCAAACATCTGAAATTTCCCTACTGGACCACATGGACGATTTATGAACACTCCGCCTCAAAAGATAAATCTAGGGAATGGGTACCACATTAGATATCTCTGATCAAAGATACATTGCCACATTACGTATGAAAAACGACAAGACTTTACTGCTAAAATACTGCTATAAGATACATGTGTATAAAACAATCTACACTGAATATCGCATTCATGAATATTTTAGCAAATAAAATCACCTTTGAGAGAAATACATATTAGTCTGCAAGTACTGTTGCCTCAGAAAGATCTAAATATTGATGGACAAAGACATATGTTTATTATATTGTTGATGAAGTTTCAATGAATTTTTAAATAAAACTAATCTTAATGTAAACTTTTTGAAGTTTCGGGGACTAATTTCAGCACTAAAAAATTACGAAGACAGCCTGTCGATAAAAATATGTACAACATTAAAACACTTCAGTACCTATTAACATATTAAATTTACAACAAACAGATGCCTCATGGCATAAAATATATGGCTATTTTATCAAAATACCCAATGACTCAAAACCATTATCGCTTCAGTTCAGAATTATTCATAGAATTTTAACAACAAATGTATTTTTTGCTAAATTGAATAAATTAAATACATATAGTATGTCCTTTCTTTAGAGAAGAACAAAAATCCCTAACATTTATTTTGGTACAAACACTACCAATTAATTTTAAACAAAAAATATACTACAAAGGGAAAACAATTTTGACTGAAAAATATCTCATATCAAAATACCAAGATTAAATACCAATAGTATAATGTCTTATATATAATTTGTATATAGACAGTTAAAAAGAACAAAGCGACACGCCAACAATTTTACGAAAATTGGAATTGTCTTTTGAAATGAAATATGTTGTTCAACTTTTTCACTTTTTGTTAATATAGTTTATTCCCTGACATATCACTTTAGACTGTACGTGTTTTAAAGACTCCAGCATTTTTTGTTCGTATCCAGCTTTTTTTCTAATCTCAACATACATTCGTTACATATAAGTTGTTTAAAATTTTACCATCATGATTTATATTAAACCACTACAGTGTCTTCTTTTTTGATTATAAATATATATGTGACGTTTGTAAAAAGGTGACTTCGGGGCCCTAACCCTGACACACTCTTTTATATAATTATATAAGTCAGGGATAATAAAATACTAATGATAATAAACAAAACGGTATTGACCATATTTTGTAGTATACAAACTTAATATACCTAAAAAATAGATCCGTAATTACTAGTAAAAAGCAATGATTTGTAGCAACTATGCAGTGTTGCCACGGACCACTCAACAACGGCATGTGAAATATATAGAACCGTTATAGGTTTCATCAGTTAGTGGAGGATATTGTATTTCCTGCAATATTTGTTTTACCAAACAAACCTAACTATATGCAACTGTTTTATAAAGGCTTCCGCTATTTTCATGTCTTGTCGTGCTTCTGGTGCTCAAGAGATCCTGTTTTTCTCAGTTGCTCTTATCAGGTTCATTTGTTCTGTTATAACCAGATGGTGCATGTTGCATGGCCGTTGCCTCAAGCTGCTTAATATTCTAAGCTACAGTTCTATATAAACATGTATCAGATTTGTATTCTGTATTTTGCTGTATAATCGTATACTATCAAAATTGTAAGCTACAGTTCTATATAAACATGTATCAGATTTGTATTCTGAATTTTGCTGTATAATCGTATACTATCACAATTGTAAGCTACAGTTTTATATAAACATGTATCAGATTTGTATTCTGTATTTTGCTGTATAATCGTATACTATCACAATTGTAAGCTACAGTTCTATATAAACACGTGTCAGATTTGTATTCTGAGCTTTGCTGTATAATCGTATACTATCAAGATTCTACGCTACAGTACGACATGATTTGTATTTTACTGTATAATCGTGAATAAATACTATGATCTCTAACCTGTACGTATAATCGTTTCTATATGTTCTGGGTTCTTATCTTTACTGTATATTTGTATATAAAACTATATGATTATGATATGTACTGTATGATAGTTGATAAAATGGGTTCTCGGATTGTAGATTAATGAACAATAAATTCAGAAGAACATAAACAACGGATAACGAACTGATGCCAGTTCACGGACAATTTCCATAAATTATGAAAATCTATTGATATTTTGGCGAAAATAATAATAATAAAAACACTACTATAATTGTCGACATATTACATTTGTATAACATTTGTTTCGTTTGATTAATTCTGTGATGGCTTTATTTTGATATTAATATATCAATCCTATATAAACTGCCGGCGGGTGCATTAAATATGTCACAACGTGTTCAAATTACGATCAAATTATTAAACATCTATCTATCTATCAATCAATCTATTTATCTATCTATCTATCTATCTATCTATCTATCTATCTATCTATCTATATATCTATCTACGATGGTCTTCGCATATTGTACCTCAGCTCGTCTCAAAATCTCAATTAGACAAATGTACAATATGAGAATAAATTATATTTTTGGAAAAAAAATCTTGTTACAAATGATAATCGCCATGTAACTATCCCAGTTCATCACCCGGTTATATTAAAAACACTTGTAAGTATTATGGAGTAAAGAATACGCTTGGGTTTAAAATAGATTTTCGTCTGCATTGCTCAATATGCATGTACTTCAACGGCGCCATTTTCGATTACGAAAGATAAAATGAAAGAAAATTTTTCGTTTAATTCTCATTGGGTTAATTGTATATGATGAATATCAACGATCACCCCTTACTTTTATTTATTCATATATGTACCTATTTGTTTAATTATTTATTCATTCATTCGTTTTCCTTCTGTCCGTTTCTTTTGCACTTCTTCGTGGAGAGAGCTGATATGACAAGAATATTAATTCGTGTCTCTCATCAGACCTTGTTGGATACAAAAAAACATAGAGAAATCCTGTTTACCTTGAATACGAATAATTCAATTGTATTTTTGTATGCAATGAGATATTTGTTGTGATTCGACATTCAAAGCACGGATCTATGTTGTACGTCGTTCAAATGTTCAGAACTGGAGAGGTTGTCTTCAGAGGCAGATAAACCAATTCATGGCAAGAAAGTCCAAAAGCTTATGACCCATAGTAAATCTAACACAGAAATTTTGAAAGGTGATTGGAGATCATGCCAGTAAATTGGCATTGCAAAGCTTTTTATAGGTTTCTGATAATAGATGTTAATAAGCGGATATTTTAAAGTTCCTAAACACATCTTAAACATGGTCGCATTTTTCTATTCAGCGCATCTACCAGCGGACTATTAAGATGTTAGTTTACATTTTTTTCAAAATTATGACTTTATGATCTTTACCTCCCCACGGTCCAAAAACATAATAATAAAGGGGTCGTCGACAGTTCCTTGACTATGTGATCGTTTTAAAATACTTATTAAAGTTTTATCGTTTCCATAATTCATGAAATTCCAAGTGAGCTTGCCTCGCAACATACAACATACCCAAGATATTTCAATGATTCTCCTGAATATGAACAGGATTCTGGAAACTCAACTTCCACCCCTAAATTTCTTAAATTGTCAATCTGATTGATAATCTAATCTATTTAAAGTTGTGTTTAAGCAACGGTTATTATTTAGATGAAATAAACTTGAACTGTCGCGTGCCATTAAAGTAGGACTAAATGTCGCTTAACATCCTCTATAAGTACAAAAAGGTCATGTTTTCGAATTCATCTAGTCCTTTAACAGATAAATCGTATTTCTGCTGTTCAAACATATTTGCAAGTGTGGATATACACACTTTCGTATTCAGAACCTAAATGTATTTACATCATTGTTTACATGTGATTTTGTGAAAGTACCGGGTTTATACACAAATATTTTCGGCACAAATCCGTTATTTTGACCTCGAAAACAAACTCTTTGAGGTCAACTGTCTGCTTTAAATACCCAAACCTGTCAAGATATCGTGTCAAACAAGTCTAAGTCAGTTCTGTCTGTAGAATTTACCTTGTAGATAGTACATTGGTTTTGTTTTATGATCTACCTGACACAGGTGTACTTACTATATAGATAACCGGTAATCATCACTCATCCATTATAGAAAAAAAAAGAAATACTCGGTATGTATGTATACCATAGTCGTAGGGGCTGTCTCACATAATTTCGTAAATTCTATTTTTATCACCATTACATGCTTCTATTTGCGGAAAAATATCCCGTTTATTCCGTCATTGCATGGTTTTAAAATCCGATTTAAATACCTATTGGTTATCGTTGGTCATTGTAGTTGGTCGATGAAATGATTACTAGAACAAAACAAACAACAGTTTAGGATATGTTTGGTCCTTCACACGACAGTACCTTTAAGTATTACATTGTGCTCAATACTCATCTATATTGGATTAAAACCATACAGCAAACATATTATTTCCAATTGGCCCGATGTTACAGTGTAAACAAAACAAGATTCAGAAATAAATTCTGCAACAACAACAATAACAACAACAAAAACAACAACATATTTTTGTAATTATTCAATAGTAATTATGAAACCGCAATAATAACAGGTTTGAACAAATCTCCTGATATGTCTATAGATATGAGAACTGTAATTTATATTAGAATCGTTAATGATTCTGTTTCCTATCATTCAAAAGTCTAGAATTGTACTTCCCGAGGTCCCCAAAGAGACGACAGTGGGAACACATAGGACATATTTCCTGTTTATGAATAGTTCTTTTGTAATATATCAATATGTTATAAAACGTATGCCATTTGAAATGCATTCTTTGTCTTTCTTTTTCATAAGTATGTAGTATTATGGTATTATGGTATTTATGCTTAATCCTCCATGGCACCTGTTCCCACCTCTAGATTTCTAGAGGTCCGTCCTTGTCTAATGTTCACCAGATTTGTAGATTGTATCCTGGACATCCTGAAAATTAATACTTCGGTATGTGTTATTTGATATGTACAACTGCCTTGAAATTTTCAATGTGTATGACAAATAACTTTATTTTTCTCAAAATAAATCACGGATAAAGAAATATAGAGATATATATGTTGATTGTAGTCCAAACACAATACATCAAACATATCAAGCTTTGTAAGATATGTAACTATTATAAATCATTGCAATTATCTTAAAGCAACATTTTGTTTTTGCGACGGCTGTGGCATGCTGGCCGGGGATGCTGACTCCTTCCGGACACCTGGTCCCATCCCGTTTGGGATTCGCAATTGTTCTTCGTGTTTCTGTATATCTAATTTGTCGTATTTTAATGGATTTGAAGTTTCCAGTATTCATTGGTACTCCTTCATTTTACTTACATTATCTATAATATAAATACGTCTATATAGTATGAAAAAATGATCATCTAGTGATATAATACCATTACGATTCTTCGAAACATTATATGTAAAAGTAAACGTGTTCTTTCATCGAATCTGATGACATCATATTTATTATTCCTCTATAGCACTTAAAACTATATTTTATTGCATTTGTTTTTAAAGCTACGCCCAGAAATACGACACGCGATGATGACAAAAACGTATACCATCCAATACCTTTTCTACGTCCCTTATATAATCTATATCCGTACTAATGTCGACTTACAGGCTTTTTGTGTATTTACATTGGTCTCAGTTTAATTTATTTTATCATCAACTCGCCCAGTAATAACCAAAACACAGGTTTTTAAGTGAAAATAACTTTCATACCAAACCCATAAGGTTTTTAGTGAAAATATTTTTTTGACAATCGCTTTTTTTTATCTAAATATAAATCCCTATATTAGTTTGTAAATGGCAATAATACGTAATAAAGTAAAAATGAAGAAGTACTACCGGATAATCAAAACTCCAAGTCCATAATAATACGACAAATTAGATATGCAAATGAATGGTTTCAACATAAAGAACATTTGCAAATCCCAAACGGGATAGAACCAGGTGTCCGGAAGGAGTTAGCGTCCTTTGCTAGCATGCCACACCCATCGCAAATTCTAAATATAAACCTTTAGAGTTCGTTGAAAAGGTCAAAGTCGATGAAAAAATAATAAACGTTTTGAATATAGATGCATTACAATTCTTTCCCAGTCATGGACTTATCAATATAGTAAAGATTGTATGCTATGCTAATTGTAGGTCTTCAGTCCCTATGTCAATGGCACCCTTATCTGTATGATTGTTTAATGATTTCATCATAAAATTGAAATAAAGCAACAATTGTTATTGCTTTTAAATAGATTGGAATAAAAAGAAAACTACATCTTCGCACACACACACACACACACAAACGCAAACACAAACACACACACACACATAGATATATATATATATATATATATATATATATATATATATATATATATATATATATATATATATATATATATATATATATATATATATATATATATATATATATAACAGACGTCCATCTCGATATACCGTTTTAGATGATCCTTGCTAGAGTTCACCGGAGTAAAGTCATGCTGCAGTAGTAAGACCCGATAATTGAAGAATTTAATAAACAAGATAATTATCTTATATGGACTGTTGTACTATTTTCTATTTATTAAAATGAATTCAAAGAACAGTAACTTTATCTTACTCAAAATGCAGAATTCAGTTTATCGACAAACTCGATATACAGCCATAATGTCATAATTTCTCAATAATTATATATATATATATATATATATATATATATATATATATATATATATATATATATATATATATATATATATATATATATATATATATATATATATATATAATTACTACATCGGCATAAATTGTCATAAAACTAGGGGAAAAGGTCAACTTTGTATAAATGTCCCGATGTTCAAACAAACAATTCGAGTCTATTTTCAAACTTAATACACTCAACCTACTTAAGCTATATCGCTTTACAAAGGATTCTGATTATAACTTGCATTGTAAAAATGTATACAGACTAAAAGTTGTAATAAATCTGACTCCCATACAGTAAACAGATCTCATAATTCTTCCCCCTCTTGTCTATCGGTCCTACGTGCCGTTATTTTTTCAATCACCGAAAACGTCCCTCCGCGTGCATTCTTACCACAGAAATCAAACATGTTCTGTTTAGTTCTCGTAAATTAAAGATATTATAAAAAATCAATTAAAGGACTTAAGTGCATGAACGATACTTATTTTAGGACAAAAATGTCAATTTCCACTTGTTTTGAGTGTTATATACACCGTTGGACCGACACTGTTGTTGAATAAAAAGTCTTATCTTGTCAAGCTAGAAATATACCTGTCAAACGGCATTCTTTGATCTCGCGGACAGGTAAAGTCCATCTTGCTAGCAAACATTTTCATGTTCGACCAGGGCTTGGCTAGTTACTTCGTTGTCTCCAAATGTAATATTTGTTCCTCTTGTAAAAATACTTCAGTATTCATGCAATGTTTCATGTAGAACATGTTAATTAGGTCCGATTTACACAACCAGTCAGATGTTAGTCGGGGTATTTTAAGGTAAAAGTTCATAATGCAGGTACATCCATTTCATCAACTCCTTTCAATAATTATAAATATTTCGGAAATCCAACCTCGATACTTTATCTTTTTATTAATACATAATTTTTAAGCAATATTTTTTTAAAATAATTATGCATCATCATGATCATCATCATCATCATCATCATCTTCATCATCACCGTCAGTTATAATGACCAGCACAAATCTGGCACGGCATTGATTTAAGATTTCACCTCTAAATCCAACATTTCGACTATATAGTCATGCACGTTTTTCGTGTACTGTAATCAGCTTTACAATCACAGAAGCTGATTTGCTGTGAGCTGAAATAATTATATCCCTTTAACAGATTTAAGGAAATTATAACAGTTTTTATCATTTCCATTCTTCTTCCTTACATGTGAATCACCCAATATGGATATGTCTGAGGAATAGCATTGTAGTTTTCATATTAATTTTAACTATTGATACGTATAAAAGTAATGTATTTCTATCCACTTGTACCATTCCAATCTGTCTATCGCATACATAGACATTTTAGATAGATAGATAGATAGATAGATAGATAGATAGATAGATAAATAGATAGACAGATAGAGAGATAGATAGATAGATAGATAGATAGATAGATAGATATATAGATAGATAGATAGATAGATAGATAGATAGATAGATAGATAGATGGATAGATAGATAGATAGATGAAATATGAAAATATCACTCCCATAAACAATTACACAATTTTGTCAATTTAGAATATATATATATATATATATATATATATATATATATATATATATATATATATATATATATATATATATATATATATATATATGTATGTATGTATGTATGTATGTATGTATGTATGTATGTATGTATAAGGGCATATTTACTACTATTTAATCAATTTGTTTATGTCTGAGTGGCCATGTAAACGACAGTTGCTCAATTACTAACAATAAATGGTAACAAACAACTCAGCCCATGTACTTCTGCCTTTTGAACTCAAAAATATATTTATACTGAACTGCATGCAAACATTTATCATTATATATATGTATTTCATTGTGCTGGAAGATGTGTTGCTAGCAATTTGAAACATTGACCATTCTGACAAATAGTCTCGAAAAATAAACACGCCCTCATAATCGTGAATAGAAAACAACAAACACCATTGTGTAAACTTTAGTAAACTCCTTAAGGATCTATACGAAGCGAAGACAATATTTGATATACAATGCACATCAAGTACAAACATTTATTTATCTGTGAAATCAAACTTAGTGGTTAGCTTTCTATAAGCAAACTTAGTGGTTAGCTTTCTATATGCAATCTAAGTGGTTAGGTTTCTACAAACAAACCTAGTCGTTAGTTTTCTGTAAGCAAACTTAGTCGTTAGCTTTCTATAAGCAAACTTAGTTTTTAGCTCTCTATAAGTTAACTTAGTGGTCAGCTTTCTATAAGCATGTCTAGTTATGTCAAATAAATCCGCGTCCGAAAGTGACCCTTAACGGTTCTCGTTGTTAATTACAGTACTGAAAACGACATTTCATCATACACTTGTGGTTGTTATATTTTACAAAGAATTGATTTTTATAGTTTAAATTTTATATAGATACATTATTCATATATATTGTTTACACTCATCATATTTGTACGCTAATGGACCATAGAGTCAAAGGTTAATAAACTATAAGAAAGTAAAAAAAATATTAAAATAGATTTAACGTTCATAATTTTATTTAAAATATGTACAATGTAACCGTTCTATTTTTAACAGCAAAGCTGTTTGATGCGAAAAATATCATCATCGTCGTCGTCGTTAATTTTTTTTTGTCTTAATTGTTTTGTGCCCTTTACTCTAATAATTTTTAACGCCATGTAGACTACCTCATTACGGATGAAGAGTCACAAATATTTACCTATACTGAGGCTATATGTCGAATGCCAATGTTCTGAAGTATGTTCAACGTACCACCCCTACTTGGCTTGCCGTGACATCAGACCTCGATTCACTTGTATGTTGTTCGCTAAGGGAACGAGAAGTGTTTGTCAATTTGGCGGAATTAATTGCTGTGGAAGTTATTTAGAAATAGATATAGCAGTAATGGTGTTCTACGTACATCTACCAGAACAAACTCTAGTAGTAGAAACAGTAGTTTTGTTGTTGGAGGTGGCTGTGATGTTGGTCTCTAGTAATACTATGATCATACGTTTACAAATAACAAATTACTGCTTTTGGATCTTTAATTCCTTGAAATAATATCAGAATTCCGTCGGAGAATTCAAACGAATTTTCTCATGACTAAGCTGTAATTACTTCTTTAATACGCTATTTGTAAATATTGGAACTAAACTAACAAATACGAGTTTGTCCGGATTTGAATTCCCATGAAGTTGACTGTTAGCTATCGTTTGTCAGTTCATAGTATCCAATAAAAATAAGACGTGATTACTTCTCGTAGATTTGGCTTTTCTCTGTAATTAATCTCCCCGCAAACACACAAGATGGAATCAAAATGCCTTCTTCTCAATAAATAGACTGACAAAAGTTAACGAAATTATTATTTTGGTCTATATTTTTGCCGTCTGAATCCGTGAAGAATATTTGATACCGTCTTATCTCAAGTGGGGTAATCCAATTCTTTTGGCAGGCCACTAATGTCATACAAGCGACAAAATCTCCCTTCTCGAAAGATATGTGTATGGTTGGGAACGATATCGTATCTGCCGCTCAAGTTTTCTGAAACTCGCGGTATACAGATAAATAGCTATAAATTCCACAAAAACACGCTCGTTCGGGAGAATACGTGACATTTCGGGGTGAAAAAAATTTGGCAGTACTGTATCCAGTGTTTCAGATAAATAGAAAAGATTGCAAATAAAACTGTTAAATGCGATTCTGGGCCTATCGCGTCAAAATGCGTATTAAACGAATGTTTTAAGTGCATATTTTTTTCCTCAAATTTTATGATTCATATTCTACGCAGATAAAATGCAACCCAAGAAGATCTCGTTTTGACAGAACGGCAGTTAGGAAAATGAAATATTGTTATTTTGACTTGGAAGAAAACATTTCTATGACAACGAAAATAATAAATTAGTAGGTAATGGCCGTACACGTTTCCATGTGCCAGTATCGTGCTAAAAACTATTTGAAAACTAAATGGATTTTAGATATTAGTGTCTGGCAATATATCGCGCAACAACTTCAAAGTTTTGAAAAGAGAAGAGATTTTGACCCTCCTGTTTTTCTATTATTGTACATATTTTACAAAATAAAAACAGTAAACTGGATTTCATTTGCAGACACACAGACGGTTATATTGCATATTCGCAGTAAAATTAGCATAATTCAGCATTTTATGATCCGGTTATACAAATGTAGATATGAAAACATGTTCTGATAGGACAGAGAATGGATATCAAAACTAAGGCGATATTGTTTTTCAAATAGAAATGCAATTTCCATTTTAAACAGAACATACACAATTTACAAGAGTATCAAATGCACAGCATTACCCGTATCATTGGAAAGTATATGTACATCATTTATTACTATAATAGATTAAACATATTCAGATATTTTAGATATATCTTTTTGGATAATGACATTGTTGTAGATAGCAATGATATTAACAAAAGTGATATACTACTACTATTACTACTACTACTACTACTACTACTACTACTACTACTACTACTACTACTACTACTACTGCTACTACTACTACTATTGCTACTACTACTGCTACTACTACTACTACTACTACTACTACTACTGCTACTACTGCTACTACTACTACTACTACTACTTATAATAATAATAATAATAATAATAATAATAATAATAATAATAATAATAATAATAATAATAATAATAATAATTAATTAATAATAATAATAATCAGAATGATTAGAATAATGAAAAATTATTCCAAGTACTTTTAATTACTATTATTATTATTATTATTATTATTATTATTATTATTATTATTATATTATTATTATTATTATTATTATTATTAACATTGAACATAACAATGACAATATTGATGATAAGGATGGTATTATAATTATTATATAAAATTTCTACTACTGCAAAAATAACTACTACAACTGATGATGATGATGATGATGATGATGATGATGATAATGTTGTTGATGATGATGATGATGATGATGATGATGATGATAATGTTGTTGGTGATGATGATGATTATGTTGATGATGATGATGATGATATATCATAACCATAATATTATATACAATATTAATTGTCACTTACTTGTGGCGCAAACATCAAATTGCAACAGCTGGTTATTCGTTTATTCCAGTTTCCAGCATACATAATTCCCCTTTTGTCCTAAATTTTCCAACCAACAATGGAATATATATATGTATATATATATATATATATATATATATATATATATATATATATATATATATATATATATATATATATATATATATATATATATAACATTTCATAATGAAACTATTTTAAACAGTATATGGTCATTTTATAACTAATCTGGAAAATAAAATTTTGATCATTAACTACTAAATATAGATCCTTAAATGTGTAACATCACATTCACACATAAAAAAACGGAAAATGTATGCCATGACAAGAGATACATAAAGTATATGTTAAGTTGTGCTTTAACCTTTAACATACAAATTATTTCGAAATTTTGCATTTGTTGAGCACTTTTATCAGTCAACCTGTTCTATTCCACTCTTCTTTTTTCGTAAATGACATTGAATGTTGGAAATGAACTCCGTAAGTCGACATTTTAAATTAGAATTTAGCACAATATCACTACTCCACATGTAAAAGATATCTCATTAAATTAAAAGACATTGTTGAAATGTGTGATTTTTATTTAAATTTTAAATTTCATGGGAAGGTTGGCAGTTTTGCTACCCTCAATGTACGACGTTGTATTATTTGCGCTCTCAGTCGTTCTTGACGCCAATTTGAGCTTTGCATACAAGTAAAAGAAGAGCATACGTCATGTAAAATCTATCAAACTATTTGAAAATCCAGAAAAATCATACAACCCAAACAGTGATATATAAAACGAAAAAAGTTCATTATTATCATTATTATTTATGTGTTTAGAAATTTATTTTTTCATATCATTAATATCAATATTTATTCTTATTATTATTCTTATTATTATTATTATTATTATTATTATTATTATTTTTATTATTATTATTATTATTATTATTATTATTATTATTATTATCATTATTATTATTATTATTATTATATTTTAAACATTGATATAATTAAAATTGTTATAAATAGTTTGTTTTCAATGCCCTAAATTGTAAAACTTCAAACACATACAAATCAGAATATTCGATATAAATTACTTTCATCACAGGTTTCCTGTAGATTAATAATCGGTATTTACAATACTGATAAACAGATTATAGATAAGTATTTATATATAAATAACATATAGAATAGTTACGTCTTAAAATTATGTATGTACATACAGTCAAAATTTGATGGAAGTTAACTAAGAATGGAAATGTGCTGATTTAAAAAAAAACAACAATGTATGAAATGAAAATTCAATTGACCGATATTTTCATCACTAGGACTTGCTCAATTGATAGATATAACGCCATTGGATGATATGATGATTCGAGACTATGGTGAAAGCGTAAATTTATTTGCAATATGTCATTAAAATCAATGTTTACCATGAGGTAAAGCTGGATTTGGAAACCTAACAGTAAAAAACATCAGAAATGTTCTTAAGCATTATAATATTGAGAATATTTTCATCTTGGCTTGAATTGCCAATATGGTTTCAGAGTCAGCTGAAAGCAAGAGTATTCTTAAACTTAGGAAAACGATTTTAATTATGGCGTTAGGACCAGATACAGTAAGGACGCAAAGTGGATTGTCATATGAGACAGATCAGGGCAGCAAGTGTCGTCTGCCCAACGTGTAGTTTAATGTCTCTACACTTTCTAATATGAAACTATGACAAATCACATGTATATATTGTTTCTACTTAACCATAATCAAGACAATAACAAAACTGATCTAAGCTAGATTCTGCAATGTGGCGGGAACGTACACATATATGTCTAAGATATACACTTCCTTCCAGCCATTTTGGTGTTAAGAGTTTAACAGTACTAAGATCGAAGATACAATGTAACAGATAATTAATGGAAAAAAATAATAATCCAAAACAAATCCACAAATACACAGCTGAGATGCGTGAGACTTACTGACCGAATGAGGCTGATAATCAAAGAAGCGATAGACAGTATAGGACTGGGAAAAGGAACAGGTGAACATGATGGATGGAACTGGACAAAATCGTGACAAAACAGTTAATAATCAGAGCAGCTGGGTTTGGGATAGAATACAGAATCACGAAATGGCTTTGAAATAAACAGAACAGCTAAGCAAAGGGTTGGGATAAGTTGAGTTATACTATAACATGGATATTGTCTATAATATTTAAACAAGCAGCGGGCGGAGGTGGAATAAGCTGTACAGATAGAAAAGAGGTGGATCTAAAATATACATATACCATACACCATGGATGTCAACAGACAATAATTGAAGATGAAGAAGATAGAAAACATACACAAAACGTTAAAGTTTATATGTAAAAAAAGGTAGATAAGGTTGTAACTGGAGTAAATAGCCAAACAAGAAATTGTGCTGCACTGTATTCAAACAGAGAAACTAGAATGAACAGAGGAAATGCAAAAGCACGGTGCTATAATAAACTGATTATAGACGCAAATGTTGTTACAGTTCTTTTACTTGCCACAACTACCGTGACATCGGACTTCAGTTTTAAGTTTCCCCTGAAAGACCTCTGATTTCCACTTCATATGCATGCCGAGTGTTAGAAGAAGGAACATTCATTCTCGCACCTGATATAGGCGGATCTCGTTTTTTATCAGTACTGCAAAATTCTATCCGGAACTGCTGATCCAGAACACTGTATTTCTACATACGTCGTCTGCATTGTTTGTAAACATTAATAAATCAAGGATATTTTCGTGTTGATACTATTCATTGTTAAAGTTTCATATTAATTACACAAAAATCTTACCAAATTTGTTTGACAGGAAATGAATATATGTATGTTTATCATGGGTTTATATTTATTTGCGGCCAGTGGGTGAAGAAGGGTGAGTAATGCGGTTGCTAAAAAAATCAAACTGATAAATATATGTATATGTAAACAAACGGGAATTTCCATGTGCAAAGAAAATAATCAAGCACCACATTCGAGTTCCAGATAGAAAAATATCAGTCTAGGGTGTGATGAATCAATATCCCAACCTCGCCAAGCGCCTCGGTTGTGATTTATTGATCCATCCTACCCACGAATGATATTTTTCTATCTGGAACTCAAAGTGGAGTTAGATTATATTATTATCATACCCTTTGGTATGAGAAGGTCTAGGAATAGAAACCAGGACCTTCCCTTTCCAAGGCGAATGTTTACCCACTACATCACCGTAAGCGGTTGAATAAGTCTAAGCTAAAATCAACATATCCAAAGAAAAGTCGTTATAAATACGGAGGATAGATACACGATGATGCAAATGATGTGGTAGGGTTATTTGACAGACCTAACTGAGATAGATCAAACAAATATAAACTATATAGCATATTAACTACATGAAGAGTCATTTTCACGTATATAAAACACATTATGGTAACTAACTACTATATTAACTCATACGAAACAAAACGTAGATAAAGAATATTCACGTGCATAGAACTGCAATTGTGCATAATATGAAGACAAGGACAGGGGCTAGAATACAAAACAAAGCAGATAGACGCAATATATATATTATTCCATATATATATGGAATAATCAGAACAGCTAGATAATGATAAGAACTAAATATACAGAATAACTATACAAGATATGGATCGTAAAAGAATGGCTAGACAAGAGTTGAAAACAACAACTAGACACACTATGGAATTGGAATAAACATAACAGCCATAGGAACTAAAATACGCAGAATTACTGGAATAACCCTAAACCTAACCCTGATCTCAACTTAACCGTACAGGTAGAACAAAATAGGAATTGGAATAAACAGAACGGGTAGACAAGGATTCGGACTAAATACACAGAGAACTAGACAAGATATGGACCTTTAGTTAAAGGAACAGCTAAACAAGCGTTGCAGATAAAATACAAAATAACTACTAGACATAACTAGTTAACACTGGAATAAACATAACAGCCAGACAAGGATCGGAAGTAAAATACGCAGAATTACTAGACAAGATATGGATCGTAACTGAAAAGAACAAAACAACTAGGGCCCACAAGACATAATAAGAAACTAATAAACTAGATAAGAAATGGGTCTTAACCAAATAACTAGACCGAAATAGGAATTGGAATAAACACAACAGGTAGACAAAGGTCGGAGCTCAACACACAGAAGAACTAGACGAGGTATGGGTCTGGTAATAAACAGACATGGAAGTAATGTAGAATAACTAGAGCTAAACTACATACAAGACAAATATAGTACTGGAACGAACAAGTGCCCTCACTGGCATTGGCAAAGCAAGCCAAGAGTTGAATCTCGTGGAAACAACTAGATAAGCGATTGCACTAGAGATAACAGCTAGACAAAGTTTCTCATTACATTAGCACAGTTAGTGCATGTATAATCACATAAAGAAGTGTTGGAATATTACTGTTACTTTAAATATTAAAATGCTGTTTAATTATTGACTGGATGTAGAAATGTCAATGGAATGGTTGTATTGCATATACATTTATTTGAAAATGTTCACTTTTCGCAATACAATTCCTTGTCCCCAGCACACTGAAAACAATTCCCCACTTATCCTGAAGTACAAATGAAAAAGTGTCAATGGCTATTCGAAACTTCAAGTCTATAAGAACATGACAAACATTGGATATTAGAAAATGATCTCAAGAATACCAAACAAGATGCCACCAGGTGTCCAAAGGAGTCAGTGTCCCCTGTTAGCATGCTACTCCCATCACAAATGTTACATGAAAATCTCGCTAGTTCGGTCAAGAAAACTAGTCTTTGTTTGTAAATAAGAATAACTATACTAGGTGATATGTTTTGGCGTTCATAGTAGTGTAATATAAGAAGTTGAAAGTGGGTCACATGTGTATGTAGTTTACGGAGAGAATACGGGCGGATGCTCATTCCATGTTCCTCAACTTTGACAGACAAAGTCCATGTTTTCACGACAAAAATATAACTATTTATACTGTGATGATATTTCTATTTTGGGTGACAAATATTGACGCAGTTGTCACCGTTTCCAAAACGACTTCGAACAACTCTGATATGCACTTCAAATTCAATTGTTTCCAATGGAACAAGGACCTGAATATGTGTATTCCATTAGTTTTGCACCTAAATGAGAAAGGTTAACAAGTTGTCCACAGGAATATGTCTGCCGTGCACCTTGAATGCGGACGCGCTTAATATGTCTCTATAAAGTCTGTACAAATATGCGTTATGTAAACATAGAAAATCTATATTTGTCACTCCATTACTTTCAATATTTACCATATTATAAGATTTAGAAGATTTCTACCAATTGTAATGAAGTTACAGTAAACACGATGCGGTATTTCTAAACAATAATCACTTTCTGATATTTCCGTTCTTTATGGATGACACTTAGATCCATAAAAGGGGCGAAAAGAGTGTTGAAGCCACGGATTTTATTGTATTTTATCGTTGGCAAGGTGATAACTACGTTTTTCTTGTATAAATGCAATCACGAATAAAAACCAAAAAATGAAATGAACAAAGATATGGAGTCTTTGTGCAGTCCCATGCATGTTGGAGAAAGTTGTCGTATGAATCTATTTCGATCGGAAAAGAATAGAAATTATTTCTTTCTTGTTGAGTAGTTTTGATTGTCTGCTTGGTGTTTTTAATTTTCATGTATTTTACTAAGATACACACACACACACACACACACACACAACACACACACACATACACATTACAAATAATGTATATAAAATATATATAAAATATTAATATAAAAATAATAATATATAAATATAAATAATATTTAAATAAGTATATTTTAATAAAAATAATATATAAATATAAAATATTATATATATATAATATAATAAAATAAAAATAATAGAAATTAATAAATATAATTAAATTATATAAAATTAAAATAATATATAAAAAAATTAGATAAAATAATAATTATAAAATTATAAATATAGAATATCTATTAATAGTAATATAAATATATATATATATTATATATATATTAATATATATAAAGTAATAATTTAAATTAATATATAATAACATATATATATATATACAAAAAAATATATAAATATATACGACCACAAACGCACTATATCCACTATACATATAGATACACCCTACAACACCCCACACACACAACTCCTACACCCATACCATGACCTTTTTTCCAAAAACAACACCAACACCATCCCACCCCAAACCCAAACATCTGACACAACAAACACAACAACTGGAAAGACGCATAACACACCAAAACACTACACACCACACGACACTCCCACCAACCCCCCACCACCCAACATCACCCTTAAAACTATCAACCCCAAACACATCTGAATTCATCACCGACCATTCAATCCATCCACACACACGCAACACCATAACTTAACCGAAACGAAATTTTGCCAACCACACAAACAGACCATCATTCCACTACATACTGAAAATGATATGAAAAAAACCCAACACCACCCCCTATTTCAGGTGATAAGCAACACAAAAGCACACACACACACACACACACACACACACACACACACATATATATATATATATATATATATATATATATATATATATATATATATATATATATATATATATATATATATATATATATACATATAGATCAAATCCTTGACCTTTTTTCTGACATGGAAAGACGCAAGTATAAATTCAATCCATCCTTAATAACGAAATTTTTGCATCATTCACTTGAAAATGATATGAAAAAAAATATTTCAGGTGATAACGCTCAGGCATACAAATTGTTGTAACTTCTCTAAAAAGTATTATTTAAAGTCTTGAATGTCTTATCAGACACTAGTTGATTGGTACTTTATCATGATCTATATGGCAAAACTTGATTGAAGCTTAACATGACCCCAGACAAGGGCCAAACAATTTGCAGTTATTACAGGTTCGTGCAGATCAAATTTTAGTCATCACGATAAAATAAAGCACTTGAAATGAAAGTTGATGTGCGTCGATTTCTTTTAAGTGACTGTTAATATACAGAAAAGTTTGTATTTGTCGATGTCGATGTATACTGAATTAATTCCCTTTTCAAGAAAGTGCTAAACGTATAAAAACTACCTCATTTTGGCCACTATTTAGAAGTTTTTTATTCACGCATGCGCAATCCAAACCTGAAATTAAAGTTCCGTAGGAGGATAAATTGAAACTGTAAAAAGTTCCGATACATATTGTTAATGACGTAAGCGTGACGATTGCCTGTGTGTACTTTCCTGCGGGATTTTCGAAAAGATGTTGGATACAGATAACCGACTAGATTTACTACACAAATTTTGACATCCGCCATTACCTATTTTAGACTAGGGTCTGGTACCATTAACTTCGTTAATCTCTGAATATTCAATCAATTTAGCCTGCTTGGCTAATCAGCTTTCAGAATTATTTGTATACTAAACTTGAGTTAAATACTCAGTATTTTATCTCAAGTTTTATACTGGTGGGCCAAGTGAAAATCCCGATCTCCCAAAGTATTACAGATAAAAATTATTGGCGACAGCGTATTTTGTCTTTGTAATTTAACAATGCACTCCTCATGTTAAGGGAAAATTAGCATAAAATCCATTTGCTTCATTTTAGAAGAAAACTGTACATTTTAATTATAAAACGTGGGAGGCCTACGTATGAAAATTCGTTTCATTTCACCTGAATTCCATACTCGTGTTTTCCATCTCTCAATTTTGGGCGATTAAATCGCTGTACTATGTCGTATCTGTCGCTTCCTATTATAGCGAGTGTCGCGTCTCAAGCTTATTACAGAAAACCAACCCGACTTTCAATGGCCGATCGTACAGGGAATATAACAAAACGATTCTAATGGCATTGAAATTTTATACAGTATAATTTTCTAGCTAAATTTCGTGTGAATTGTCTTCAATTTCGTTGTTGGTATCAAATGAGCAGTGCCGAGACCCTTTTGGCTATAAGAATCTGACGTTATACGACCCTAGGAAGAAATTTATACGGAGTTTCACAACCTGTATAATCTCAACACAACTGATGCAAAATAACACAATAAGAAGAGCGGCGACTAGGCGAAACCCGCCTTGCCTCATTTAAATCATGAAGCTAAGCATTATGATCTAGATTATACAATTTCCCGGTGGTTCGACTACCTAACTAGGAAAACTAGTGCTCTGTACGTCTACTTCCAATATCTAAAAAGGAAATGCATTTTTCTTTAATATGAATTGATTGTATGTGTATGTAAGCATTTATATACAGTCGATTCCACTTAATTGCCTACCTGATAATTGCATATTCCTGTTAATTGCATAATAGCTGGAAACACAAAACTATTTCCTATCTCTTACATGTTAATTATTCCTTTTAATTGCATAGGTTAAACCTATATATTATTTTTCTCAAAAGTATTATTAGAAATGCGTTGTATCATAATAATTAGTTAATATAAAATAAACATTTATTATTATTATTATTATTATTATTATAACTATCATGTTTATTTTTTTTTAATTTCCTGCAAGAACTTGTTCCAATACTGTTTCATTAATTCCCCCTTTTATAAACAGTGATGTGCCGGTACATCTATAGTTTACCTAGCACAGGAAACAGTTCCACAGATTGAATCTGTTTCTCTGCATGTGAACTAATTGTAAATGGTCACTTGTGACCACTACACGGTCAGTTGTGTAAACATATCTACGGGTCACTAATTAGATTTATCAGTCACGAATCTACTGTCAAACGAGCGGAATGTTGATCGAATTAAAAAAGTGATTCATACAACACGTGAATTGGTCATGCAGAAAATTATGTCGATATCAAGGAATTTGGAGACGCCTTTTACATTGGTAATGCAAAGGTGATTCAGACAAGGATGTAACCTGAGCCCAGCCCTCTTTAATTTGACTGTGATCCATTATCACAACACTAATGTATTTAGTCAGTTCTGAAATTGCTAAATGCAGATCAAAATAAAATTCTAGTGATATTATTTACATAATCCAATAAAAGATGGTATCAATTAAGACGATAACCTCGATCTCGGCAGGTGAATATACAATTATAATTTACCGGACTGCATTCAAGAAGATAAATGTTGATGAAAGGATGGATCATTTCATTGCCAAGTTTCATTCACCTATGTTAATGTTGTTTTGATTGTATCTGCCTGGGGTTGCATACCACTTTTAAAATGACACAATAGGACACCATTTTATTCATTTAAAGAATGTACTTTGCGTGTAAACCATTCCAAAGGTAAACGATATCCCTTGGAATATATTTTCAAATGATAATATTCCTCATATTTCATTTTTATCATTGATAGTTGAATTGTATTTGCGTTTTCCATATTTTGCTGAAAATTGTACAAGCACGAGATCCTATGTCTCGCTTATCCACAAAAAGTAGAAAGGTCTTACTTATAGGGTTACAGACGACAACAGATGAACCATACAACGGATATCAATTAATAGTGACAGTGGCGGCGGATGTATTTTATGTGAGTCCACAGATTGTTAAATGTGTATGAGATTTCAACCAAACATATAGCAGTCTTAACATTTATTACTGTATTTTGTATAATTTGAATTATGACACTACCATTTACAGAATGCAGATATTGACCTGATACCTCGACTCTTACAGTCTTTTGACAGAAACTAGTTTCGTATTTGCTTTCTTTTTCGTTAGGTTTGCAGTTATGCAATGAATAGCATGTTTGCATTTTCTAAACGGCTGACATACTAGTACTTGATGTGGACTCCTGCATAAACCAGGTTTAGTGTAAATATTGCTTTACGGTATCTTAAACATTAATATCTTTATCAAAGCATATTTTCAAATTTCAATTAATAAAGCAATATTAAGTCACATCATTTTATTCACCTGTCTCATTACCGCACGGGAATCTTTTGGTGTTGGAAGAACGACTAAGTACAGAAAGGTAAGCAAATGTAACAGAAGGCAAGTGTATTTGGGCATCAGCTTATTTCATATCCAACTTTATCTTCCAACTGGTCAACCACTAAAACTGGCTGAGCATTGTTACATAGACTCTACATTGATAGAAAGGGATTCCTCAGGCAATGTATGTATTATGTATCACTTTTTAATTAATCAGGGATTTTACTGAAAAATATCATGCTCTCCGTTTTTGTAAAAACCCTGGTAAATCAAAAGGTGAGAACATGATACATATGTGATGTCAATATGCATTTCATTACTGTTTATTGTGAATGGCCAGGATCAGTTCATAAATGTATGTTTTTAGGGAATTTGTCTATTGTTACAAGCTCACAAGCGCAGGTGAACTTGCAGAGCGAGGGACAACTGCTGCGTCTTTGCATGATGTGGACAGCATGTAAACACTCAAACCACATCAAAGGATAATTTGATCGGTCTGGAACTGGTTTGAAACTAGTGATAGATGAGAACACCGAAACCTGTTTCAAACCAGTTTAAGGCACTAAAGGGAAGGTTTACCAAAATATAAACGGATGCGGTGTTTAGATAATAAATTCGCCCTTAGTATCCTACCGTCAGACAAATTTTTGAAAATCCCAATCACAAACTAAATATTGTACTGCTTGATATTGTAAATGGAACAAAATAACGTACTTAATGAAAACATTGTTATTGGAATAAAAATGAGGAGAAACATGTATGTGTGATTTTTCGAATCCAACTCCAACAATGAATTTCGTTCGGGGACCGGGTATGTGCTTCGATTCAGCCATTCACATTATAGACCCGTCGAAGAAAAAATAAAACAACAAAACCGCAATAGCTTTATTTATATACATGATTTACCTTAAAGAGGCCCCCAGTCATCGGCCTGTGTCCTTTAATAAATACATGTATTTGTCATTTGTATTTTGTATACCAAGTATTTTATTAAATTATCGGTTGTTTGCGGGCTATCATCATAATTCTACTTAATTATACTTAGCGAAATTTGAATTTTATTTCTCTTGTCACAGTTGTTGTGTTCCAATATTAAATAGGAATTGAAGTGTACTTACATAGCATAAGTCTATATTTCTTAACTTTCTTACATAGTTGATTGAGGAGATGTCGACTGGCGGGTTTTATTTTTGTTTTTGTTTTACCTCCGCTCTCAACAATTGATCAGATTGGAACTCTTCCTCACATAATCAGCTAACTTTTCAATGGCAATATTTACGAGACGTTTGGTTCAATTGATAATGTTTATAATTCAGGGTATTCAGATGCTCTGCCATGGACAACACTGAACAAGAATCTACATTCTAGTTCCTGGTACGCATTGCTATGACCTCTTTTCAAAATTGTGTATGTTGCAGCCTTTGGTGAGTTCATCTTAAATTTTGTATACCAAATGTTACTCTGTGCTGTTTATTCTATTTTATCCAGTTTCCATTTTACGATAGAGAAACCCTGTGTATTTTGTACTTTTAGAAAGATATTTGTTTGTCAATTGCTTTTAAAAAACACCGCATTTGAATAAACCGCACTAAAATACTTTTAGACCCATATATAAAGAAAAAGTATACTGAGAGTTTTGAGGTAAATTTCGAAATGAAATATTATATAATTATTTAATTATTATTTACAGGATTGTTCCAGAGAAAGAAACTTAGAGCTTGTGCAGTCATATCTGGATCATTCGTCGACGGCACCAGCATTTTTCTTTTCTCTGTTTTCCCTGTCACGTCAAAGTCTAGAGTTCTTGAAGAACAAAGGTAAGAAAGCTCATGTAGTCGAATTCCAAAGGTTAAAACAATTTAACATGGATAGTGCATTTGATATTAATTCCATTTAATAGAAACAATGAATGAGAATAATAATAAAGAAAACTTACTGATATACGACCAATCCATCAGTTTCTTATTTGTATGAATTTGGCATCTTGTGCTAATATCAATATTACAAAGAAGTGTCCCTTCGATTTTAGATTTACGAAAACCGAGTTTCATAATTTTATGAAATATCTAACAGGGGCACTGTCAAGAAATTCACGTTCTCTGCATCACGTAAAGAGGTTGTGTCGATAGTCGGAAACCTTATGGATCATATTCATATCAATCGATTCTCTTTTACCTGGACATTTTGCTATTCTGGGAACGTTGTCAGATACTACTGTGATTGTAAAATATTTATGATCAACAAGGATACATTAGCGTTCCTTTATAGCACAATGGTGACTATAAAATATGCATTTGAATGTTGTTTTTTATATTTAGATCAAAGATATTTTCTTAAAGCTATATGAGTTGTTATCGACAATTTATTTTTCAAAATTGTCAAAATAACTCATAAACATATTAGTACAACAAAAATATATCTGAACGCGAAATAACCTGTCTATCATGATTCAGAGCCTTAAACATAGTTTTTTAGGCATGCTATAAATACTGTATTGCAAGACTATTTTCTGAAGTAATAATAAGATGCAAGTGACCTTTAGGTCAAACACTCTAAGGGCCTTTACCGCGGATGCTGAAATATTTTTGAAGCTGATTCAACGTCGGACAACGTGGTCCTAAGAAACATTTCCCATTCATAAATAATTGAATAGGAAATAAATCCAAGTAAATCGCAATTGTTCCTTTGACACTTAGTTATCTTCGTTAAAAAGTTAATTTGCTATAGAGCCGACCTGGCTCAGTCGGTAGCGCGCTCGTCTCTTGATCGTGAGGTCGTGAGTTCGAGTCCAACCGGCGGCAGGTTGGTTTCCTGTTCTTCGGATTGAGACAGTAAAAGCTGGAGGTCCCGTTTCACAGTAGGCGTCGGCACGTTAAAGAACCCTCACTGCTCAATGGCCGTAGGTGTTGAGCATAGGCCAAAATTTGAAGCCCTTCACCGGGAATATGTTGATGTCTCCATATGAGTGAAAGATTCTTGAGTGGGACGTTAAACAACAATAAACAAACAAACAAACAATAATTTGCAATAGCGAATTCAAACTAACGGTTACGACGGGCTACAGTTGGCAAGATTTTGCTAATGTTACGCATGCATTTGTTTTATTAACCTTCAGTTTACCAGTTTATCTCTTTCTAATAAAATAGAATATTACATAAATTCTGTATGTAAAATTTGCGCTGACTACAGCTCATTATGCGTATGGTTTAAGAGATCACCATTTAATTTCATTTTTATAGGGAATCAGAAAAATGCATTATGAAAATATAAAAATATAATAACCTGCTATTCCTTTTGGTGTAACCTTTTGAATTCACTTTCATGGTTTTCGACTCCGAAGGGTAATTCTTTGCACCTTCAAAGGATATACTCGTACATATGTTTATTATTTCTCCTGTGACCTTACCCCATGATAGTATGTATATGAATATGATTGTCATTGTACATAGCAAAACATATTATATATAATCACCCAAGAACTATATTATGAAATATTGCTGGATAATATATTGTAAAGTATCCACATTTAAATGATTTTAATCCCTATTCCTATACCGTATGTATTCTTGGACATTATTTTTGGGGTCATCGATTTTGCTTTAGTCAGACCTTATTTAGTAAACTAC
>BROG01000090.1:505000-542500 GCA_030159075.1 Atrina japonica | reverse complement strand
TTCAGGAAAAAATGCGTTTCTTTGGCAACCGATCGTTAATTCAATCTTGTAACATTGTAGAGTATATATTTACAATTATAATGAGAGCGAGTGACAGTCGGCCCTCCCACATTCGAATGAATAGGAGAAGGATAGGAGGTTTCTCTCCTGTTTTCTACGGTTCTTCTCTCATCAATGTCAATGTGAACTGATAGAAAAACTCAGAACGATAAAATATTACTGTTTCTTTGACAGGTCCGGTTTTCACACTGAAAGTTCTCTGCCGTGACATATGGGCAGCTATCCAATGCACTGCATCTTAATCACGGGAATATAAAATCGACTCCATTCAAATTTTGATACTTTACAGGTAAGTCTAGTTTGATGATTAGTATATAGATTTATTATAACAACTGTCTGCTTCATAATAAGTTCAAATTTTCTTCACATGTGTCGCGTTTGGGAAGTTCTCGATCAAACGTCAAACAACAAGAGCTATTATTTTGTCGAAACAGATTACTGTTAGAAACCGGTCAATGATTTAAGTTTATTCCGTTTTTATTTTGGCATTTATTGGGAATTGATTAAGAAAGAAACAAATGGCGGAGATACTGGCGTTCCGTCACCGTGTGACAATACGCTCCTCCTATGAATGTTCTACGACAGCACACACACAGCATTTGATTTCCGTCTATCTATTAATTTTCATGTTGACAAATATCCACTTGATATATGTAGTATTTGTCAGCTGATAATGTAGAGTCACATTTTGTGTAGTATTTAAAGTTAATGTATATTTACAAGTCTTTGATGGGTATGTCTGCATGCAAATGACTTGGACTACAGTCCGACAATACATGAGTCTTGACACCAAAGGATTACATTTTTAAAAACATTACAACGTACACATATGCAGGTTTTCAATGATACTGAGGTATTGGCCAATTGGTCATGTGTTTTGATTTGATTATATATATATATATATATATATATATATATATATATATATATATATATATATATATATATATATATATATATATATATATATATATATATACGCAGAATATAAGTATAATTTATTTGAAGTTGGATAAATTGGCGTATCAAACTCCATTTTTGAAATATGGAAATTCACTTAGATTTTAGGAGAGATATAAAAATACTCACAATGTGTTTATAATGATGTTATTAAAATACCCCAAAATATAAACTTCAAACAAATCAATTGTTGTGTGCGTGCCTGTGTATTATTATTTCATTGCTGACATTTTTACATGCGTTTTATTGCAGAGAAGGATTGTTAAATACGAAATTCCGAACATGTAAATATTGTAATAAAATTGTTGTTTTTTTTTCTTTTTTTTTTTTTTTTTTTGTAACGGGTTTATCATTAAGTGATATAACAGTCCTATATGATGTCATGCTGTGTAAACTTATTTCATAAAATGTTTACACCTGCTTAGCTTTTTACTTTTAATTTGTGATATTTTAAATAGGTTTTAAAACGTTGTTATCAGTTTATTTATTATCTCGTGCAGTCAGTTGTGTTGAAAGGAAATGATAGGGCGAATAAACATTATATTCATTTGCAATGGAAATGAACTGTAAAATTCACCTGGATATTTAATAAATTAGCGTATTTTACTTAAACAAAGTACCTAGTAATTTAGAAAAAATAAACAAATTGAGCGTTTTTGACTTATTAGAATTACGTCATAGTACAAAGTGTTGAAAGGAATAAATGAAAATAAGGGGGAAAGGGAAACATCCTTCGCTACATAAGCACTGTCCTTGTTCTCTCACTCGCATCTGTTTGTCAAATATAATGTTTACACGTATGGAAACAACTACAACTTCACTATATGGTAACTTTGATTTTATGTCAAAAATGCAGGAACGCATTCATAAAAGTAATTATATTCGTGTTCGTAATTTCTCAGGAAATCTCTATCCAAGAAGTAGAAACGAATACTGGAATTTGTTTGTTACATACCGTTCAGAACTCGGTCCGGCTCATCGACCTTAAATACACGCTCAAGATCGGTCCGTCTAAATAAAGCATCTGTAGTGTGTTTGCAGATATTTTGTTCGACAAATAAATGTTATTTATTCTATATTTTATCAGTACTTCTCACACGGTAGAATCGTGTTTTATAGAGTCCAGTTTTGTTTGTTTATTCTTGTTTTACGACCGGTTAATATTCTCTCACCTCTACGGAGACGAGACCAGCTATCAGTGAAAGGCCACAAATTTCGAACTCTTCTATTGACAATGCCAATAAGGGTTCTTTAACATGCCATGCCTACCTTGAAACGAAAAATAGGTTTCTATCCCCCCGTTAAGAATACCCCTAACCTCGAAAGAAACAATCGCTACAAGTATTGTAGAAGTCTTGATTCACATTTGGAACTGAATCGCTTCTAACAGGTTTCGGGTAAAATGTTGATCATCTGAGTTGCGATTAATAATGAAAGTTATGACAATACACAAATACATGTGTCCTAGTTAGAATGTCATTTGCAGAGCATATTCACTAACATGTGTACAGTTCACCATGTCATCCCGTGCATTGGTTAAATAATACTACGAACTTTCAACCCATAGAAAATGTCACAGTTCATTGCAGTATTCGATCATTTACAATTTTATCATTTACGCTCCACTTGCACTAATGATTTAATTTCATCAATGTGTTCAAAAATGCCCATTGGAACCAAAACTAAAAATTCCACTTTTACAACTGGATTCTACGACCCCTTTCAAATTGATTGATTCATTCACAGATTTTGTCCTATAGAAATTTCACTTACTTCATATATTGTATTTTGTTTATGTAACCAGAAAATGCATATTGATGCATACTAAATGTAAAATATAGAAACTGATGTACGAAATAAACAGTAAAATAGATTTTTCAACCAACACTTTAATTGAAATGTAAACATTTTCAAAGTCGAGACCAAGTTTGTATTCTTTTGACTATATTATCGTTGTACTGAAATATCGAATGAGGGAACTTTGCAAAATACCGGTAGATGGAACTTATAGTTCTCTTAGTTTTCATATGTTCCTGGTAACGCCAGTTTTGGAGATATTCATGATGGCGCGCAATCCTTAGTTAAATAAATGTCTTATATTTCTTTTTTGCTGGTGATGATAAGTTAATATTATTTCATATTTCAATTAGACGGATTCCGGATTTTTGAAATGCCCTGATCTACACAGTGTATATGTTAAGTTGATATTTCTAAGTCTGTCGTATTGAAATTAGTTTTGAAGCCTTAAAGACTTTTGACATATCATTTTCCAAAATAGCAATATCGGCTTGTGACTCTCATTGATCTATTTTAAGTTTTGCTTGTTGTTCGTGCACGCAATGTGACCACGCGTGCATCTGCACGCGATTTATCAGTCTTATGTCTGCCGAAAGCATCTCTCGAGATTGTACAAAAGCTCCATTACTAATCAAGGTTGATTAAAGGTGGTATCAAAACTAAACAGAGATTGTATAATTATTTTTCTTGGGGTCCTTAGAAAGACTCATCTATGATTTATGACAGGTCTTAATGACGCTTAATTTTAGTTCTCTACTTCGGACCAATAGATATGTGATTCACCTTTATGTCCTGCAGTTATATATGGTATCTGAAAAAATGACGTGCAACTGAAACTGGATAATCAGAAAAAATAATAATAAACGTAGACATCTGAATACATGAACATTAATAAGTTGTCGCAAACAGAATAATTCTCTAGTTCCACCTAAAAAATAAAATGAACTTTGCGCAAGAGAAACGTATGCCTACTTGTATGCGTGACACGCATTACTAAATTTATCCAAAGGTAAATTTTGGTGTGATTAAACAAGACATTTTCTTTCTACAGTTAAAAAATAACTGTATTTTTTTTTTAATTTCCGGGGATACCGACAAAGATAAATTATTACTTAACAAGATCGACAAAACAACAAACGAAATTCTTGTTTACCTTACAGCAAATCGCAATCAACATGAATTGCAATTTGACGGTCCTGAGCCCAATTTCAGATAAGTTTTCCCTGCAGATGTGAGTTCGCCTACATATATGACAATAAGGTCATATTTTTAATTACAATGAGAAAATGCAACAATAACCGGATATAGATTCGAAACTGCTTTGCTCATGAAAAGAACGGGTCCTATTTTGATTATCTCAAGGATAATCAAGTCATTTTCAGCGAGTTTCGTTTTCAAAAAGCAAATGCACTTTTCAGTTATATCACATCAATGCGCATCCTGAAAATAAAGCAAAGACATGAGCAAATACATACAAAGAAATAAATGAAAATGTTGTTCTATGCCGATGTCTATTTTGTTGACATTTACATTTTAAATGTTAGTTTTGTAAACATTCATTTTTTCCAAATCAAGATCAGTTTACACATCTAAATTATAAATATGAAGTACACTTCTTTGCTACTCCAGAATCATGAAACGACTTTGGACTAATGATTGCGAAATTTCAAAGTGCTAAAGAAATATCAGAAGAAAGAACATTTGAATACTGCTTGATATATATATATATATATATATATATATATATATATATATATATATATATATATATATATATATATATATATATAGATATATATATATATATATATACATGTACATATACATATATATGTGTGTGTGTGTGTGTGTATGTGTGTGTGTGAAATGTTTCAATGTATTTCAAGTTTCATTGTTTCGTTGTTTTCTCGATCATTCTTGCGTCAATTTTAATTTGGCATACCTGTCATTTCTTATGATATACATTAATATGTAATATATAGATTTCTAAATACTAGTAGAAGGCATTACTGTAACATCAAAGACTTACCATCTTTCCTTCCATAAAGAAAGTCCAAAATTCGAATTTTCCCAAGGGAGCATTTTCCGATACCCCGATAATCGCAGAGCGCAAGGTATTCTATCGCTGTATCATAATTTCCAATTACTTAATCGCCGTCTAACCTGAATTTGCTTTCCTTGTTATATAATTATCTTTAAAATGTAAATGATATCACACATTGTCAGTCGCATAACACCTAAAGTGACATTCGTTAATTAATAAAATCAAACTTGATGTGTATAATTGTTATAAGTCAATATTTTAAAAATAACATTCCAATCGATAAGATATGATACATGTTATATACCAAACCTTAGAAAATCAATACGTAAAGCATGATATAAAAGAAAAGAATATTAGATACATCGTAATACTGATTTACAAGAATAGTTTCAGCTGGAAATTATGCTAAATTTATTTGAAAAGTTATGTAAATCACAAGTCACGATGTCCTTTATCAGGGTATAAATATTATATTATATATATATATATATATATATATATATATATATATATATATATATATATATATATATATATATATATATATATATATATATATATATATATATATATATATCTTGTTTTCGGAAAAGAATCCCCTTGGAAATCTCATATATATGTATATGATGCACGTATGCGCATGTATCATTGTGTGTGAACAAGTAATCCCAATGCATTAAATAATATATTTTATCTATTAGATTTACATTTCATCAAAATGTAAACTTGTCTGTTTATAGATGTTGACGATACATCAGTCTTTAGATGACAGACAGACAACTAAAACTCGAATCCGATTAATCTATTAATTTCGTTGTTTTACACTCTCAACGGAAAGGAACAACTTATGTCTTTGATTATGCGTAATATTCCAATGTTATGACGGCAACTATGTTTTGTTTTTTTATTATTATTAATTTTTGTTAGTATTTTAAGGGATTATACAGGCTTTGGACAAATGACGTATGTAAATGGACATCGGAACGAATTGGTCGTTAGTACTATCTTGTTTCCATTTTTGATTTACCAGTGGTTTTACCAAAAATGAAATTTTGGTAAAACCCTTGGTAAATAAATAAGTGGGAACATGATGGTATCTACACTCGTAGCTAACTGTTCTGACTTGCAAAAGTAGTGACAATCTGTCATCCCATTTCCACATGGCAACTGTGATGGCTTACCGCATGGCTGTGAAAGTTTTATCGTTAAATGACTTAATTTGTTGGATTGATTTTAAATCCCTTATTAAACAATTTTGTATTTCAATACTAAGAATCAAACTTCACTTATACATTTTACCCTTTTTCTGTCCAAAATTAAAGCTTACGGTTGCCGGCGATTCAGTGGCAGCTCGCCCCCACTCGGTCAATTTCATGTATTCATACAGTGATGTGCCATTCAATGTTTTTCAATAAAGGTTAGTTAAAGTTGCGTGATGTTTTATATGTTTTCACTTTAATTTATGTTAATTAATTAATTTTATGGTTCAAGGAACAAAAAAAAACAGTACCCATGTCTTAAATACATCTATATCTTAAATACATCTATATTTTCAATGATTTCAGTAAAACAATAATTTTGCCAATCATATTTTTATTCACTGAATCAATAAACTTAACAAATATTTCGTCGACAGATAAAGTAAATAAGATACACACAGATGCTGTCCAGACAAAATATATATCCATCAGTCAAACGTAAAAATAATGATTTTGTATTCTGTTTGAGTTTTAATGGTTTAATGAAGTGATGAGCTGGTGATGGGCTGCTCTGTATAATAGAATTAAACAAATGGATTTTAGTATATTGTATAACAAAAATAGATTCTCTATATAGTAATGTATTTTGTCCTCTTGCATGGTCGATTTCGTTTTTAATTTATTTCGATAATGTAAATTTCATTATGATTTTACGATAAAAATGTGAAAAGAATATTGGCAGGTTAATAGATAGTATTTTAATGCCAGATTACAATATCTATATCTGATTTTGGAACAAAAGAAATGCACATATAGACCTTTTCCGTGTAATAATAGCTATGTAAATCTATAACAATTTTTTCAGACAAGGGGTGGCGTAAACGAGAGGTTTGCAATGAATTATGGGTGCATGAAATTGATGTGCATGTGGAAGAATGAAATCATTTACTTGAATACCTTAAATGTATCTGTGTAATGTATAACAGATATATAACTGCTGTCTCCTCCCTTGTGAACCAGAATTCACAAGATTGAAATTCAAAGTTCTTCAATGAGTTTGGTTTCTTTTTCAATAATTGAAATACAAGTAGTTCAAATATGTTAATATTTGAAAACTTGGAATTATTCATATGCATTTCGTGTATAGTACATCTATAAAAATAGTTATTGCTTTTCGCTAAACTGTAATTTTGTACTTAGCTTTGAATGAAATTAATGTTTAATACTTCCACCTTAGTTTAAACAGAAATTTGTATATCTACCATTCTGTATATAACACTTACATTTGCATCTCGGTGATGTATTTTTATAGAGTTAACGATAATGAATATTACAATTCTACCCATACCATGTTTTGAACGGAACTGTTTGGAACATTTGTTCTTAGTTGGGTCCAGATAAATCCAAGACAAATGAATACTTAAATCCAAGCATTATTATTTCATGGTATAAATGATAAGAATGTTTGTAAAATTTGTTGATGTAAGCATTGCACTTAAAGAGTGGACAGCTTTAAATATAAAATATACAAAACTGATCATTTTGTATTGAGTTTTCTATTAATGACACATTGTAAATATAATACATACACTAGGCTGTAACAAAATATGACTAAGCTAATATTATGCATGTACGATAATCGATCTGCATTTTCTGTTCTGTACATCGATACGCTATAATCAGTCTGATTGTTTCATTTAAACAATTTCAAACAATGGTGTCGATGACGAAAACGATATCATCATCATCATCATCATCATCATCATCATCATCATCTTATCTTCACTATTACTTTTTTTATTATCTTCACCATCATTATGATCCTTATAATTATTCATTCATTCATTGGGCGATGACGCCGAAAAGGATATTTCAGTATGTACGTAGCGCCTTTTTGTTAAAATGCAAAATAATTGGGAACATTAATTTATCAATAGAGGATGTTTACCTGGCTAGCACTGATAACAAATGCCACCAAGTTGTGTAAGAATGTTCAGTCTTTTGAAATGTAAGAATAATAATTATGGCAAAACCCTATGGAATTCAATAGATTCCTTTAATACTGCTGTCGGTTTTGATAAACACTATTAGAACTAACATTTATTAAGCATTGTGATAAAATGACATATGAGAACGGTTGTAAGAATTATCAAAAGATGAATATCAGTTGATATTTGAATTGTGAATGTCGTTTAAATGGTACATAAAATTATGCAGACTCGTCAACGAAGTAATAATCATTGATCTCTTATTAAGATCAAGGTAAAAAAATTGTTGCACGCGTTTGACATATGAGTTTTCGTAAACGCGTGTTAGTAAATCGGGTTCGGTATTCGCATATTCATTTTGCCGTTTGCCTTGCACATTTTGTCGCACTGTATCGATCATCGAGAGCGATCTTAAATATGTAGTCAACCATATTTCTCTCAGAATATCTGGCACAAAAGTTTCGACTTTAAAATTGAATGGAACTGAAAATAAGATAGTGGAACCTTTTTAGCCTCGATCTGCCCCGTAGTTTCATTTGGAATATATAAATTGTTTAAGGTATCTTTTTCAGCATGTTTATAATACAGACAGACAATTGTGCAATTATTCATAATTTTGAGAATGTGGACGTTCTTAAAATGAATGACTGTTGATAAAAATAGAATAGATATGGGCAATAGCAAAAATAACAAACAAGCAAACCGTGGACTTATGGTGTTATACATTATAATTCAATTTTTACAAGTCTAAATAATACACAGATCACAATTGTTATCATTGTTATTACCTTTAGATTTATTATGTACTGGGCAGTATTCAAATATTGCTTTCTTTGGAAAAATATGATTCTGAACATTGCAGTCACCCCAAAAATACAAATCAAGCAATTTATTTCTCACATATTGAAAATTTATTTATTAATTTATTATCATTGTCTAATACATGTACTGGCTTTTTAGTCTATATTTTATCAATGTGTGCTAAACATTCATTATTGTGTGAATGTATTTATATACATACACACACACATACATACATATATATATATATATATATATATATATATATGTATATATATATATATATATATATATATATATATATATATATATATATATATATATATATAAATCGCAAGGTTATTTCAATAAAATTCATTGGTATTTTTTATTTATTATGCAATGAATATTTATAAACACAAAATCCTTGATGTTCACTGGATACGGTTTGTCGATGATACCTCGGAGGGCGAGTTCGATACCAATTTAATTTAACTCTCTGTTTTACTCCGTACATCGCGTGCCAAGTGCTCCTCATCAGTGAATATCGGATTGTTCTGAAATTGCATAGAGACCCAATGTTGTACATTTTCTGCATCGGATTGACTATTAATATTTCAAAATGTGTGAAATTTATGAACTGGTGGCGATAATTAATTACACCACAGAGTGAGCAAAACACCGCTGACCAAAGTTCTCTTTTTAGGGATGCAGGCAACCAGATAATGTGTTTTCTGATCGAGATCGGGATGGCATATATATTAAACGCGTGATTTAATTGAGTAAGTGCAATTTCACGCATGACTATAAAAATTAAATTCTTTTTGCAAACACAAAAATTGTACAGAAAATAGACATAATCTATCATTTAAAGATATGTCAGAAAAGATAGATAGCAAAGTATGTGCAAGAAAAAAGTGTTCCACAATAAACTGTAATTAGAATGCAAAACGATGAGCAATGAACTAAATCTAAATCCGATCGAGAAAAAGTAGAGTAGCCGGGAGTAATTCATTCTGAAAGGGTTAATAAAAATCATGTATATTTGTTTTTGTTCATTGTATGGATGGTGTTTTACGCCACCCTCAACAATTGTTCAAGACATATGGTGGCGGCCAATTTACAATGGTGGAGAAGAGAACACTGTTACAATGTACCCGGGAAGAGACCACCGGCCTTGCGCAAGTAAACTGGCAACTTTCTCACAAAATCAACTTATTAGGTTTCAGCGGGGCTCGAACCATCACTGATCAGAGGGGAGAGGTCATTTTTTAAAGCGCGATGGAGGCCCCATGTATATTCGTATTTAGTATTACAATATCCTTAGGGATCTGGCCAAATAACATTAAGATCTTATGCCTTTATTATCATTTTAGGAAATATGAAAAAGGAAATCTAATATCAGGGCTAAAGTTCCCAATATAACATTTATACTATGTTCTATTTAGTGAGTTTGTGTGGTTGATGGCGGGTTGACATCTCTTCTAAATCCCCTATAACCATAGGGAAGGAAATAAGCGAGAGTGGATTCCAACAACTGACATCTTGGGTATATCAGTGACGATACATTTCAGTTATTATTTTCTATTATTTATTAATTCTATTTTTATATTTTTAGGTATCGTTCTTTAAAATGTAAAAGGTATTTGTATCTTTATCACCTTGTCGTACTGTTCACTTTAACTTTCATAAACTGGATACATAGGTCCTCATCAGAATGTGTTAAGCGCAGTCCATGTATTTTAAAACTACCTTTCCGTCAGTGTTTATAACCGGAACGAAAACAAAAGTCGTTCCGGAAACACACGTTATTAGCAGGTGTAAGTTGAGTTCTTTCCTCTTGTCATCAGTTATTCTTTGACAGTTCATTTCACCACTACACTTCATAAATTTCTGTCACTGCGATCTGTGATGTGACTCTACGCAACAATCACCTTTCAGGCATTTACCTTATGTTACGATTGTTTTTGGTCATAATTTTTTTCCACAGAAATCAATACCAAATAAACACATTACCTAATGCAATGTGTGATCAGTCTATTTCTATCCAGATTTTTAAAAAAAAAGTGTATGTAAAATGATATGCCTTCATCGTCTTTTCAATTTTTTTTTTATTTTAAATAGATTTACCATCTTTTTATTTTTGAATTATTTGGGTGGCCGTTAAATACAAAAATAAAAAATTGCCATGCTATAATGTGTTATATTTTGCATTTACCTTGTCACCAATTCAAAAATTTAAACATGACTCTGTTTGGTGGCAGAAGGGGAAATGGGGACATCTATTCGGCAAAACATCTCATATCATTAATGACTGCTGTATCAAGACCTTGTTGCTCTCCCTTTCCAGGTACTGTTTGATCGGAAACTCTCCTTTCCAGCAACTGTTTGGTCGGAAACTCTTCTTTTCAGATACTGTTTAGTCGGAAACTCTTCTTTCCAGCTAATGTTTGGGCGGAAACTCTTTTTTCCAGCTACTGTTTGGTCGGAAACTCTCTTTTTCAGCTACTGTTTGGTTGAAAACTTTTCCGTCCAATGTCCTGGCGTCTGTAGATAGATAAAAAACTCTATTTGTGGCTATGGAATCTAATATGGCATAAAAAATCCACAAAAATACAAAATTTAATAAATAAAGACTCTCTTTCTTTCGTCCGTCATCGCCTATCATATTTTGATACAGAAGTACCTATCTAATCAGCATTTTCCTTATGTTTATTGCGATTTATATCAAACAGATTTTCATCATCTGACGCTGTCAAATCCTATTTTCGGTTACAAGTAAAACCTGTACTGATAGTTTGAATATGGTTAGTTCTATTGCATATTTGATTCTCATTGTACAACTTGTAAAACGAACAGGGCCAGAAGTCACCAAATTTACTCAGTACTCAAGCTCAACTAACTTTTCATGATTTTAAGGTAAAATCAAACGAACTTCATTCTGTAACTCGACATGTTTGTATATTGTTGGCATACAATTGTAAATAATGATCAAAATTTATACTCATTTGAAGGAAACTTCAGAAATATAAGAAAAATGTTTGAGTACGTATTCAAATTTTGAGTACCGTACTCAACATATTTATTCATTTCTACAGGAAAACCAAAACTTTATAAAGAATTATGGAAAATATTGATATGTTTCCTAATCACTTAAACCCAAAAGATTTATACTGATTATATAGTCAAAATAATGAAATATAAGTTGAGCTTGAGTATTTGAGTAAATTTGGTGATTTCGGGCCCAGGTCCACAAATGGGAAATAATACTTCAGAAAACATGCAGAACAGGGATAACAAGGACCGTACCTCAGTCTTTCATTTTCAAAATATTAGGGTCCTAATATAAAAAGACCCACCAATAGTACAGATCATATCAATGTTGTTACTTACGAAACACTGCAGTGTTCTGTGTTGTTTTTTACGCCACCAAAAATTCGAGTACAAAGACTCTCGAGTAGTTTCCTAGAATCGCAAAAACAGAACGTTAATTATTGATAGATACAGCAGTTTAATTCGTACAACATGACTGTAGGGAGGTAGTAGACCTATATAGTGTTTGTAGTTCACTGACAGAAACAGACCCTGAACAAAAAGGACAAATTTCAAAAATGGCGCAATGGATGGCGGTGAATTTTTTATAGTTCACCAAAACCAAACAGATCCCCAAGACGTAAGGTCATTTGAGTGACTTAGTTGAAGATAATGACAAAGGTTTTGTGTTGTTTCGTACATCACGAATACAGCAGAAAGGAAATGAGAAGTGAGATAGTTTCACATTTAACACTGTTGTAATGAAATTGTTTTCTTTGAATTCTGTATGTTTGTGTTCAGCACTTACTTGACGATGTGAGTAATTTGTGTATTTCATATTTCTATAATTTACAAACACAAAAAGTAGAGACTAATTTTAGTACTGTTTTTATACATGACAAGATACAATACAACCTAACTTAACAAAATAAAAAGGCGACTTTGCACAATTTTTCAATATTTCAGAGACTATATATTGTTTCCTTTTACAGACGTACCTAATTCATTTGAGTTGTCGGTATACATAAAATTATTTTTACAACACTACAGAACAATTACATAAAACAATTATATATATATATATATATATATATATATATATATATATATATATATATATATATATATATATAATGGCATGCATTAATATTACATATGTTGGATGTGTGTGTTATTATCTAGTTTCTGTGTGGCAATTATTGCTTTCATTAAAGAAAGATATACATGTATTTTACTGGATAAAATTTGCATAAATAAGTTAATAATACAAATATTAAAAATAGTGATAATATTACTAACTACTGGGCAACAATGTAAAAGACCCCTGTATTTCACGCGACACCAAATAAGCCTTTTATCAAAAGCGCCTGATATGATTCATATATAGGGAATGTCTTTCATTAGAGACTTATGTGAAAGTTAGCTCCGAAAAAACTTGTTTTCCTTACCGTTTACAATAGGTAAATACATACATATTGGCCTGTAAATTATATATATATATATATATATAGGTATTATTTATGTAATTTGGATTATTTTTTTTAATTTGTGGATTTCAAAAATGTATTGGCTATTTTTAAAATATTTTAAAGTTTTAATAGATTTATAAATTGGTCTGATCACATATTTCATTTATCAAATAAATAACAAAATGACTGAATTATACAAAAAGTATGTTTAAGTGAATGTTTGCATTTTATTATTTTATTTTCCATCATTTGATGCTTTTCAGAATAATGTGATTTTTATGGTTTATTTCAAATGCAAAAATGGTTACATAAGATGAAAAATAAAACAATGATACAATTATCAACTACATAAATAATTAACGAAGAAATTGAATAAATACACAATATAAATAAAAAGAAATATTTATTTCCGTTAATAGAGACACTTAAATGTTCTGAGGGAAAAACATATCATAAATCTCGGAGAATCGATTTCAATTGTTGTAATTAAAAATCACGCGAAATTGAGCGGACTCCAAGGAGATATTTTGGTGATCACATTTCAGAGAGAGAAAAAATTAAGATCGCGTTTAGTCTCTTAATTTGTGTAATAGTGTTAAGAAATGATGGCTCCCAGTCTTTCAAGGAAACTGTTTAAAGAAAATTTATGCAGAAAAATATATTGTATAGGATGGAAACAAGTTGCAGGCAATCCGAGCAAGAGAAAATTTATGAGTTGTTCAAATAACAAATTGTTATTCTATTGGATTGGAAGTGCGATATGGGGGATTACTCTACATCGAGAGTGCTTACATGTAAAATAATTAAGAAAATATTTGGGTAAGATATGGCTGGAGATATACGGAAGCACCTGGTGGAAACTATCGTATTAGGCGTATCAATTTCCATGTTTATGATAAGTGGCGAAATTATAAACAAATGTTTGGCCAGTTAATGATTGTCCGTAATACAACGGGATAGTCTTTGAACGGAGAAATAATTAGGATGCCTGCATGACCGTTGATAGATGCGGAGTGACCATGATAAAAAATAGAATTAGGGATGTAGATTGCAGAAAGTGAAATAGCCCGGCTTTAATTATCTATAGATTATATAGGAGAAATTTGATCCAAACGGCTCTAAATTTATTCCCGCTAATGGTCGATACATCCGCTGGTGATGAATGTCTTTAAGATTAACCCACGGGTATTTTTAATTCAAGAATAAGTGACTCATTTCGATATTAAACTTGACCATGATGTCACTTTCAGAATCAATACTTTATTTGAAATGGACACTATCATTAAATGTTTTACAATTAATTTGGAAAGCTTTAAACTTTCTCGTTGGCATGTGATCACCAAGAAATTTATAGGCGTGAATCAAGTACCACATTCTATTAAAACTATAATACTTTAAATTATGCCGAGGACGAGTGTAATTTAATAGTAGATACATGTATAAGATTTATAGATATTGCAGAACTTCCGAAACTGGTGATGTGTGAACTTAAAAACAGAATTTCCGAATAAAAAAGGCGAATTTAAATCCATATAGATAGGACAGAAATTTCTAGTTAACGGTGTGTGTGTGTGTGTGTGTGTGTGTGTGTGTGTGAGCACGTGTGTGTGTGTGTGTGTGTGTGTGTGTGTGTGTGTGTGTGTGTGTGTGTGTGTGTGTGTGTGTTGGGCCTAGACAAGAAACAATAAAATTGGTTGATAGATAATACATTTATGCAGAAAATATATGTGTATATCATAATTTTATCATCTAATATTGCATGCAATCCATCACATTTTATAAGCTTACTTTTTAGTAGGGGTGGAGGTAAAAACCGAAACAACTGCAATGGCTGATTTCTAAATAATTGGTCATTTCAAATCTGAAGCAGATTGTTATCGCAATGATAAATAAGAGGGGCGGAGCTCAAACTACTTTTGAATTTTGATACTCTTTGGAAATTAAAAAGTGTAGGAATAAACATAATACATTTTCATAACTGCGATACTTTTGTTAGAATAGTGGCGATCAGGGTTACAATATTTGACAAAACTTAAATAAAATTTAAAAAGAAAACAACCGATTAATCATAATTCTCAGTTTTCGGTTTTCAAAAGCAATCTTTTCATACAATAAGTGTCCCACTGTCAGCACGTGTAACTAGTGATTCACCTCTTTCCGATCCCTATCAACTAAACACAACCTTTTTTTCTCTCTCTACTACCTTACCCGCGATAAATTCATAATTTTAATAATATTTGAAAAATGAAACAAAAAGTACGAAAATATATGTATTACAAAATTGCCTAAGATCTGACCCTAATCTGTGGTTTGAACTATGACCCCGTGTCAAATCTGTCGTTTAGTTCGATGAATGGGATGATACTTCACTGGAGTGACATCCCTTCTTAGGACACACCAGACGAATACGGAGTGATTTATTATCGGTCAGATTCGCAAGTTTGGAGACCTACATCTTTCAGTAAAAAGTACTTTAGCTGTCATTCATTCACAACACTTGTGTAGAACTCAATTCTAGTATTTTAAGACGGTCTGGAGTTGATCAGAGAAACCTACGTTATATATGTACATACTTATTTGTATTAGTGTGGATATACGAATCAGTGCTTCTAAAACTATCTCTGTACCTCCTTCGTATTTTAACAGTCTGTTGTGGTGGAAATTTTAAGTCTTTACCGAGTTAAACACATTCTACAGGATTCACTTTATTTTCGCTTTCAATCTATACAAGAGTTTTTAATAATTCTTCGTCTTTGGATATATTAACACTCCGGATACCAGCCTAAATCAAAAGCGGTTCGGGTAAGTTTCTACACCGTTTGTTTAATTTTGATAAGAAAATGTTTTTAAATTTCTGAACAATGGATGCGTAGCCCAGATACAATACCAGCTGAACTTTTCGTTCCGAATTAAGTTTGAATGCGGTGGCTTATTTCGTGTTGATAAACCAAGGATGTTTATCGGTCTCTAGATATTGTGAATAACAGGTAGAAAATTGGATGAATAATGTGAATTATGACATCTCCGCATCTAACGGACTTATTTCCAAGCAGCAGTTTCTAAATTTTGGTAATGGGACCGCGAATAAATTCATCATAAAAAAAAACACAACGACTGACAAATTTGGTTGCGTGATAAAAAGTGTAATTAATATATATATATATATATATATATATATATATATATATATATATATATATATATATATATATATATATATATCAGCGATACTAACTAATCAGCACATTTTGGTCAGTTTAAATATTTGTATCACGATTCGGGTTCCACCTAGTCAATCTACGGGCTTATTTTTATGCTTTCTTGGTTTCCGTAAATACTTGCGCTGTTGGCCAGACGTGGACTGCGATAAAGATCTTCTTCCGATTTTCGTACCTTTTCTATTGAAAAACGCCTCCTAACTCAGTTTTATGGACTAAATCAATTCTATAGGCCTTATTTAATTATAAAATAATTACTGTGATTATTATTTCAATACTGACGGGGGACTTAGATTTTATCTAGTTCATTTTATAGATGCAACCTTTTATGGTGCACGACGTATTTCTATACGAATGAGTAAGCTAGCTTAATAACTTAACATTTATCCTGAAATGTAAATAGTCCTGCTATATGGGCAGGGAGTAAACTCGGGAAATATTAAAGCACGATTTCACAGCTAGCATTAATCAAATGGGATGATTTAACGTGATAGAAAATATATATTTGTCGGGCTCTAGTAACAAACATTGCCATTATATTCGGGCGATGATATGGTGTATTTATTTAGGTGTACCTTGCTACGTTCGCTGAAAAACTTCTAAACCAAAATGTATTTTATTGTAAATTAGATAAAGAAATAATACCATGAGACAGTTCAGATTTTTAAATGATGCGGATTATTTTATTCCTGTATCCGACAATAGGTCGCTTCATCAAAACGAATATGAATAAGACAATTCATGACTTTATGTTTCCGATCGTTGCAAAACCTGTATGATCCGTCGTATTACACCGAACTGAAAATAGGATTATGTATAAGCAGATTTCGATTCCATATATAATGTATATGTTTATTAGATTTTTATGCTAATGCTTGTGTTTTCAAATCATGAGAGGAGCTACATGAACACGTCTTTTGTCTCTAAAATTTCCGGATCTCTATTCAAATTTTGTGATAAGTACAGCTGTAAAATGTTATTTCTCATTTCTCAACCAGACCCTGTGCTTTTATGAATATATATATATATATATATATATATATATATATATATATATATATATATATATATATATATATATATATATATATATATATATATGTACATGATCAATCTTTCTGTGATTACATACAGTTTATGTCGGCATTAATGTATGTATATAATATATATATATATATATATATATATATATATATATATATATATATATATATATATATATATATATATATATATATTCTAATTAAAAGACAAATTAAATTATTATTTTTGGTGTTAATATCAAAAGTAATAAATTAATATGTCAAACAAAAAATAAATATATAAATGTATATGTATAAATTATACCTCCAACACGCCTCTTTGACATGCAAACAAAATGACATCATAATAACCGGTTTGGGTTTATTTTTAATGTATAAATTACGTAAAAATTCTTTGGGCAATAATATGACACTTGCCTTTGGCAAGGAAATACGTGGCAAAAATCGGGTTTATCTATAGGAAAATTATCATATTATTTCATTGCGATTATAATTATTATATCACGTTCTATTTTAGCTTGAAGTGTATACCTATTTCCTGGACTTTTATCTTAGATCGGAGATATGCATGTCACTTAGTATGTACCTAAGAAATAATTAAATGATCTATTAATAATATGCCGATTGAGTTGCTGAAAGAAATATCACTGTTAAAATATCCAATCGATGTACAACGAACTTCTTAATTAACTCACGTGGATTTAAAATAAATATAAATATACACAAGTATGGAGGGACGTAAAAAAAACCTGCCAGAATTTCAATTGAGTGATTTGTTAACATTTTTAGATTTTTTTGGCATTCTTATTGTACGTGAAATAAATCATGTCTATTCACATGTCTATACAAGTGTGAAGAAATCAAAGATAACAAATTAAACTAAATTCTGTTTGCTATTTTGAGCAAAGCATTACATGGAGGGGAAACAGAACTGAAAAAATTACATAATGAAACAATAAATAAATAAAATTAAATGAGTACAACTGGAAGCTCTACGTTTCAAGAAAAATATAATATCATTAAATTGATGCTCTGTATCTGTTGAAATTTGTTAGTGAAACACGAAGCCACATGTTTCATCATATCGACCACCGTTTCAGCGTATACAATGGGACGGGTCGATGTGTTTCAAATCCATGACTCGAACGTTGTATCTTCCCCGAGAAAAATATCATTCAAAAAATTCAATTACACCGCCAATCGGAGTCTGAATAACAATTGGTGGCATCGAGAACCAAAATTATAGATTTTATTTGCAAGATACAGGAGTGGAAATTGACCTTTTTTGAGGAGTTCAAAATTCCTATTGGCATATGAAGATTAAAAATGGGAATCTTAGATGCAGATATGACATACATTTAATTGGATTAAATTCGCTTGTCAAGAATTTTGAAGACAATTTTCTTCTGACTGAAAGAAAGAATTCTGAGATGTAGATAAGGCTAATTATGTATCTGGCTTGATTCCACTTACAAAAATAACTTATATATGATCCGCGTGTATAATGGAGCTTATTCTCTTCTTGTTTTGCTTCATATCAGCCTTATTTATTTTGTTTACCTTGTTTGTTTTGTTTTCTTTTTCAATTACCCCGTGTAGATACTACACACAATTTATACGATGATAAATATTTACCTAAGGATCTTTGTATAAATAAGTGTTATTTTGACAAAATATTTATTGAATACACAAATTTGGTGTCGTGAACCTAAAAGTACATATGCATCTGTATTGATTTTCAGTCAAAATCTGACGTATTGAGAATTGAAATGTTACCTTGGTAATAACAATCGTGTTTCTAACTCCTAAAAAAGGAGAATATAGAATGAAACATCTGGACAACATTTAAAATGGAATTTTGTATTTTTATTACACATTCTCTGTCGATTCAATTGTTCCGATTTCTAAGCTCGAGTTTGATGCATTTAACAGATACCTTTCAGATACATGGAAACAAAGTCTGCGAATTCATTACAAAAGGAGACGGTCTGACGCCTTGTAGTATAACAGAATCTATTTTATATACTCCCGTATTTTTATATACCCTCTCAATATATATAACTACCAAAATTGTGATTTTATTAACAAGATTCACAAGTTAGAAGGCCATCAATATTGGAAGCGTAAGAATTAGGCGATTCTATTGTCTTGACTGGTGTGACGTCACATGTAGGGGTAGCGTTGTACTTTTAAATTTAATGTTATTTAAAAAGGATGGCACTGAACATCTTGTTAATTTTGTGTCAATGCCCTATAAATAAATAATATTGTATCACTTCCTCTGCCATTTAAAGTAAACTTTCTCTAATTTAAAAAAATTATGTGTATACATTTTTAAGACTACGTTTTGAATTTTATGAAAAGAGAAAAAATAAACATAAGATCGGCTGATAAAACAGGGGATGTAACAAAAGGGGACAGAATGAATAAGTTACCGCAACACAAAGTGATCTAAAAGTGTTCCCATAAAGCACGGGGGTGTAAGACAAGGGGGACAGAATGAATGAGTTACCCAAAGTGATCTAAAAGTGTCCATATGAAACACGGGGGTGTAAGACAAGGGGACAGAATGAATGAGTTACCCAAAGTGATCTAAAAGTGTTCATATGAAACACGGGGGTGTAAGACAATGGGACAGAATGAATGAGTTACCCAAAGTGATCTAAAAGTGTTCATATGAAACACGGGGGTGTAACACAAGGGGACAGAATGAATGAGTGAACTCAATACAAAGTGATCTAAAAGTGTTCATATGAAACACGGGGGTGTAACACAAGGGGACAGAATGAATGAGTGAACTCAATACAAAGTGATCTGAAAAAGTAAAACTTTGTGACGACGTAATGTTTTATGAAGCGATATATGCCAACGAAAAATATTTTTTTTTTATATATGTAGCAAAAATAGAAAACTAATTTGATAGACATTCTCTATATCACATGGACCTGATTAAATAAAAACATGTACGCAAAAATGAATCAGAAATATAGGTGAATGATACTTGATGAGAAATCGGTGATATGTGGTATAAAATGATGGATATTTCAGGTCAAAAGCAGTGGAATTTATGTGATTTAATTTAAAACTAGTGTTTATATTTTTAATGGAATAATATTACAACACTAAGAACAGACTATATATATATATATATATATATATATATATATATATATATATATATATATATATATATATATATATATATATATATACATATAAAACTTTGGTTTTGTCAAGACGACATCCATATGAAATCATTGTACTGTATTTTATTAGAAGGTAATGAAATATTCACTTTTGGTGTAAAACCAAATACATAGCGTTTACCTTCCTAATCTATCTTTGCGCTAGAGGTATGGGATTGTTCCCATGGGTGTCGTCTTCACCGCTGTTTTCTGCATTCTATGCATCTATAATAGAGAAATGGTTATAAAAGGCAATTCAGTAGAAACTATCAAAGCTTCATCCCCATTTCCATTCATTTTCTTCCTGGTTAGGTATGATCTGAAGACGCAGTGTCTCCAGGTTTTGAGTATTTTCTTTCTAAGCACACATTCATATATATATATATATATATATATATATATATATATATATATATATATATAAATATATATATATATATATATATATATACCGACACACACACACATATATATATATATTGTGTGTGTGTGTGTGTATGTATATATATGTATGTATATGAATGTATGTATGTATGCTGTCGAATTAACGTTAGGTAATAAAAAGGGCACATGACCCTATACTCAGTCCTAATTTTACAAAGGATTCATGAATCATTTTAAACTCCTATGTACTTCATCAGCTTCATATCGATATCTTATATCAGAGAGAGAGAGAGAGAGAGAGAGAGAGAGAGAGAGAGAGAGAGAGAGAGAGAGAGAGAGAGATCCTAGACTACGTAGGTTTTACACGTTGCTTCCAAAATTACTTAAGTGTCAAATAAATAAAAAATGAATTAGGTCAGTGTTGTCATACATTTCGTAAATAATAATGTTGATTTTGTACACTATACTTAACATATCGTTCCGTGTGTCCTGCTTAATTTTCTATGTGCTGCTTCATTTTCATAAATACGATTGAGTAGAAATTAAATTTCCATTTTTGCATTTAAACTATCATATTTTATAAATCACGTTATACATTACCAGCACACAGACTGCCCGTAATATAAACAGGAATATTGACTTCAACCAAACGCGGCGTAAGGTATCCTTTTACAAGGTTATTTTGAGACACGGATATTCAAAAAACCAACATTATTATGGAAATCTTCCATATTGAATGCGTCGGCACGAGAACCGATTCAAAATTCTGTTTTATTCATTTTGAAACACTTTCTTTCATTCGTCTCATTGGCTGTGTAAATGGGTTTGACAAGAAATGGTTATTAAAATAAAGCAAATGTTTGTATAAGGTGGTTGAAAAATGTTTATTTAATACCCAGATACAAAATAGCTTATGTATTTTTCTCATTTATTTAATCGTGTGTAAACCGTTTGCAATTCATTCGTTTGTTTCCTTATTTAAACGTATTCTAATTAGGACAGAGAAATAATTAAATTAAAATATGCATATATAACTGAACACAACGGTTCTATAACACATCATAAAACCGAAGGAAACGGGACAAGAAGATATGATATCGGAAATTAAATAGAGATCGACCCGTTTGTGATGGTCTGAAAATATGAACAGGCCAGCTTTCCAGTGTTCGCTGGATTAATTTTCTCCATCCATTGGCGTTTAGATGAGTTTTCTTGCAATAATTGGATATCGAAGTATCATATCGAGACTGGGTGATTACTAGATGAACTTGACTTTATTATTTGACCCGGGATTTCACGAAATAATATATTTGTGACGCGCCATGACGATCGGGCACACCAGTTTTCAATACTGAGGAAAAATAAGCAATTTTACCGGAAAATGGTGCGATAATTATTAAGTAATGTGATATCGAATATTGTCTATAACATCAATCATATATGCAATTATCACTCAGGGAAAAAGAGAATCACCATGGCGATCACTTTTATGTCCTATTTTTCTTTGATTAAATTTTTGGTTTTTTTTGTATTTGTTTTATATTCTGCATTATCAAATCATACCAATCTTCGCATGTGTAAACTTTCATATATTTCCCGATGAAATTAGATTTCAGAAAATATTTCCCAATAAAACACCCTTTCATAATTATCTAATGAAATTAGGAAATATAATCTACATTTACTTAATAATTTCCACGTATTTTTATTGAGTCTGTTATTGTTGTGGTGTATTTATTCCTCCATAATTTATCTATTTATCCATTTATCTAGCTGTCAATCTATATTCATTTGTTTGTGTTTTTATCTTTCACTTATTTTATCATTTATCTATCATATTATTTTTAGATATCTTATTTACCTTTTGATTCATTTATTTTTTATTTTTTTTTTGTGTATCTGTTTATACAAGAAAACACGAATATGAAATAAACTTTATAGTGCTGAAACATTTGGCATTGTTTTGAATCATGGGTTTTTGTCAACAGCAGTCGTAACATCGTTTTAAATGACCTGTATTATATCCATGGACATTTCAGATAAGCATTTAAGGTAGAACGAGGTTATCCACCCCATTTTTGAAGAAATGATCCCTGACATAAATACGTATTTATCTGTAAAAGCCTTCAATCATAGTCACACGGTTCACAACGCTCAAACCCCATCAAATTACACCTTCGAAACGTTTATAACACCGAGTCATTTTACACACAAACGCAAGTATTTCAGAGTGCTGAAATTAATGATGATTTTAAAAACATTTGTAAAAATATTTCTATCATTGTATTTATCTTTTTAGTAAAGTATGTAGAATCTACATTATTTTACAAATTATAAACATAGAAATTTGGGAGTTTGCTCTTATTTATTTTATTGTATTTATAGACACGTGGATTGTTTACGAAATCATCCTGAATCTTTTGAATTTATAAATTTCAGGTTTTCACGTGTCAATATTTTTATTTATGACGGACAATGATAGCTTAAATACTTAATTTGAAAAGAAATCATCGCTTCCATTGTTATGTGAAAGAAATGTTAAACGTCTGAAATGATAATTCTTGTTTAGCTAAAGGCAATGATGATATCTACAGTTAACTAGACTACGAACTTAAAAATTCCGCGATTCACTTCAGAATTTGTTTTCCATTGGTTCCGCCTGTGGATATCAAACTACATGCTGCAAATGATCGATTTATTGTGGGCGTTACCTGGGGGCGTGTCAAAACGAAACCATTATGATAACCTGCTATTGTTTATTATTAAAATCAGCCCAGCGTGAAACTGACAATAGTTGTAGAACCCTTCAAAAGCTCCTATATCATATATGTTATTTACAATCTGTCTAAGACAGTTGAACCAAATCCAGGATTTTGCTCAGCGAATGCAGTAAGACTTTAGTGATACTTCGCACGCGTCCAGTTAGAACTCCTTAATTTTTTTCCACGACAGCTTTAAGTGTCCTGGACAGCTTAAAGAATTTCCTTAATCTCACAAACCTGATTATCAACATTCTGTCGACAGGTTTTCACATCTGCAGTTAAAGCAGGAACTTCAAGGTAATTCTATCTCCTAATTCATTACTCTAACGCGCACACAGAACTAAGGAAATGATACACCAAGGCTTTTAGTGGCTCACAGCGCCTGGATAAGTTTTTCTTGCCATCTTTCTTGGGCCACTTACATTTGCTAAAATACTTTCAGATGGTAGAAATAATCTCATTTTAAACTCCAGAGTTAACTCTAAGGCTTGCACACATATATAAAAAGTGTATAGCCAGAAAAAACGACTTAAAATATATTGAAAACTGTATAAGATAATTTTAAGAACTCTAGAACGTCCTTCCGTCCGTTTATAAGACCCTTTTAACATTTCTATATCCCTGTAGTATATTAAGAGCTTGCTGTATAATACCCATTAATGATTCGCCAAATTGAACAGAAACGTATATATATACGCATCTCCAGTAATAGAGAGCGATAAACGACGGGGAAAGTAAATTCAATAATAGCTATGTTCTCTATCCATTTCACTGATACACACGTAGATCGGCCTGAATCGGCTTAAACCTCAAACTTGTTAGTGAGTGCTTTAATGTTTGGCTGTGTATTTATAACGCACGGAGAAAAGATATTTTTCTTTCTCAAAGCAAATCTAAATTTTGACTTACATATATTTTCAGTAATCTTAAAGTCTTCCCGAATCTTGCGCTGATTGTAGGTTTAACTCGTCGAGGGCTGGGCTAACGTGACAGCTAAAGCGTAACCCCTTTCTATAGTAACCTTGTTTGATTGACAAGCGGAGAAGAAATAGCCCTGAGTTAAGACAGGCTACTTGTGATATTGGTATAGTGTTGACGGCAGTACTAGTGAAACATTTACTAAATTTGACAGTAATACATGTCTTTGACAGGATCACTCATTTGTTTATACCAAAGGGACTTTACTGGAGTGTTGTCAGAAACCGGTACTGAAAAACTTAACGCAATAACTGGGAATATACGTGGGGACTAACGTTGAAAAGTTGGATTACATGAGCCCCGTCCATGGCTCAAAGGGTATGTACCTTCTTATACATTTATTTACATACATAATGGTTGTGTACATCTATCTGTCTCGCGGTCATCGGTGTTGTCTTTTCCGTTTAAGTAACAAGGAGTGCATTCGGTTTATTACAATTTAAGAGTACTTGTGAACAATGCATCATTTTAATCATCACAATCTCGTATCTTTTAACTTTCAGTTTGAGAATGATCTCCCGCCATCACATTATCCAGGGGGGCCGGGACTGGGCGGAATGGACGGGCACAACATGTACGATACACACAGATCATTAACAAATCACCCCCTCCATCAATCACCGCCCATGCATCCCCAGTACCCCCCTTATTCAACAAACAGTTCTATGCCACCCGTCAGTTCGTCTCAGGATTCACAACTAAAACGAGATAAAGATGCTATTTACGGGTAAGTTTTCTTCACTAAAAATCTCTTGAGCAATTTAATGATCTGATCACATCTGAACTATCTGACAATCAAATGGTATTAAAATATAGTTTTAAACTACCCGATATCTGGAAGTTTAAAATTTATGTCGGCCTGAAACCACGTGTACAACAACAGCGATAGTCAGTCAAGGCTTGTCAAGTATAGATTCATTTGCATTCGGGACAATACGCAAATACTAATTTCTTATTGACAAATAGCTGAATATTTCCTGAACTTTCAACTCTCGCCTATTTCTTTGTCTTGTATGAGATGACCGTGGTTTCCCACATTTATTATATGTTTGTATATTTCCTAGCAATAACAAATGTAGAACTTCGGCATTCCGATAGAAACATACTGTAATCCTATATCCCTTATCAATATGGCTGACGAATGTTTACAATACAGAGAACATTTACACTCCGATAGCCCAGTATCTTACGAGTCCATAAATATAACCGATATTTTCTTAATATTTCCAGGCATCCACTATTTCCATTATTAGCACTCATATTTGAAAAATGTGAATTAGCAACCTGTACTCCCCGAGAACCCGGAGTGGCTGGTGGGGACGTGTGTTCCTCAGAATCATTCAACGAAGATATAGCGGTTTTTAGTAAACAAGTTTTAGTAAGTAACAATAATTTTCCTCATCAAAAAAAATATATCATAGAAATTTTAATAAATATATAAAAGCAATACACAAATAATTTTAAAATCAATTACTTCAGGAGAATGATCTTTCAGACAATGTTTACAAAAATATTTGGATAATTTTTTCGGATTGGCGTTTCTGTCGTCTTTCAAACAATGAAAAAAGAATTAGCAAGAAGAATCCAATTTTAAAACAATATATATATATATATATATATATATATATATATATATATATATATATATATATATATATATATATAATTAATTAATTAAATATAAGTTATATAAATTGAACATGATAACAGAAAACGGCAAATATTTTGAAAAATTCCACGACACAATATATAGCGAATATTGACCGATGAAATGCCAGTATTTTTCCTGTTGGACTGGATGTATAATAAGAGTGTTTATCCGATTTTCCAATTCTACAATAGCCTAGTGAACTGTTGATGATATACGGCACGGAGACGTACTTAAAGCTATAAAAATCTTGTAATAATGACGGACTAAACACCTTCACTTTGGCAATGGTATTACGAGGGAATTTGGCGAAAACCATTCTTGAAAGAGATCTAATGTAGTTAGAATATCAGATACTAACAATAATGGTAGAAAACTGAATTAAACACCATTGTTATTTCCTGGTTGGTAATGACTGGATTCACAACAACTGGATTGTGTGGGATACAAATTCTCGTAAATTTACAGTTTATTTGTTTTCGAGTAAGAACTATTACAAGTTATGGATTGGCAATTTTTTTTTTTAAAAATCTGTAAACTACCAAGGAGGATATTATATGGTATGGTGATTATTGCACATAAGTATCATTTATATCTAATAATTATTTTCTTTCTAAAAAATTTGTTTCCAGGCCCGGTCAGAAAAACCATTATTTTCCGCAAATCATGAACTAGATAGTGTGGTAAGTACATGTTGTTACTATTAATTTTAGAATAATTTTAATGTGCAAATAAACTTTGATATACATTGAACAACGTTGAAAATATATACATCAAATATTACACTACATCATAACGCAAGCACAATGAAAAGTGCAATTGAACAATGAATAAATAATACATAGTTTTGATATTAAATATCACTTAGTAATTGTTATTGTGGTGCTCAATATTTATATATATCATCATTGAAAAATATTGCACTAATAAATTCGGGACAGTACATTGACACTGAAGCAAAATAGAATGAGATCTTCTAATGAACCATATTACTCCGGGGAAATTCTAAAACCAAAGAAATAAGCTCTGGAGAAAGCACATGGCCGGGTTGAAAAATTTTGATGAAAAATTGGCCAGATGGTTTTGTGAGATTTCCTAACGACCCTGGTCTGTTGTAATAACCTCGCGAAGCAAGCTGAAATATCTGATGCCGTAGTTTATTTTCCAGCCCAAGGGGTTATTTTCTTACGTTTATGAATGTAGGGCACTGACTTGGGAAATTGAGTGTGTTTATATATATTTCTGTTTCGATGTTAGATTCAGGATGTTTAGCAAAAGGCTTGAACATACGTTCGAGTTTAAATGTGTATCAAATACAAAACTCTAAAACTTGTACTTGATATTCTAGAATTAAAATATTTGTATATATGTGTTTTGAAACGATTGTTAAATGATATTTAGGGTATAACTCACGAATAGAATTAATGAATATTTTTCTGCTCATAAACAATACATATAAACGTTCTAATTATATTGTTTGTTTTCTTTTCATATTAACAAGATGATTCAAGCGATTCAAGTGCTTCGATTTCATTTATTGGAATTAGAAAAGGTAAGTTAGAATGCTTTAATATTTCTATATTCAATGTGGAAATGATAATTTCCAGATTTAAAATAAATGTTTAAAACAAACCCATGAAATGATATTTTTAACGACAGAATCAAGGTAGTGATATCAACTAATTGTATCTAAACGTAATACTTCTATCGAAAGTAAACATGCATTATCTTTTTGGCCGGGAAACACCACGACAAAACTGACCTCCAAGCTAACCTTTTGAATTGGAAGATAAGTGAAGATATCAATGGGTTTACCTTGTATAAATATACAAAAGAAAGATAGTCGGTGTATAAATCTAGATAAACATGGTCTACCGCTTTAAACAGACGAAATTTATAAAGTTGTTCTGAACTCGGCTGACATCAACAGAAATTGGGACTGTTTACAATTTTTTTCTATAACGTAAGATTACAAAAAGTAAGGCATGAAATCAACATATTAAAATTATTTTCTATTGGGTTCTCCTGTGTCATTAAATTATCATTAACATAATATCAGGATTACGTCGTTAGGTTCTCGCTTCTCACTTTCCAACCCGAGCGTTTATAACGTATAAATTGAAAATAAGTTTGTAACTCTAGACGAAACATCTGACATGCTTTCGCTAAAACTGCTTTATTATTTTTATGGAAAACTAAGGAAATTTTACTTTTTTTCCCTACAGGTGCATGAACTGTGTGACAATTTCTGTCATCGATATATAAGTTGTTTAAAAGGAAAAATGCCTATAGATTTAGTTATCGACGAACGGGAGGGAGGAAGTACAACATCAAAGTCCAGTTCTGAAAACCCTCCAGATCCCTCTGAAAGTGTAGATCAGGTAAGGATGAGACATTTTCAACGTTACAATATTTTAAAGTATATCTTCTGATGTTTTGGTGGTGATGGCTTTCAACTTCTTTTCAATCCAGATGTAAATACTAGTCATGTTTGTTTTTTTATTGTTCATTCCTGAAATCAAAAAAGAAAAATTAAATTATATATATATATATATATATATATATATATATATATATATATATATATATATATATATATATATATATATATATATTGTACATAAAATCGTTCATTTTTCAATGATATTGATTAAGATCCCTTGATATGTAAATGTGTTATTAGGAAGAACGTTACTGATACAATGTTTGTTTGATATAAAAATGCACAATTCTGTAAATAATATCTTGTCAATTCTCTCAGCTGGCACCGTTCATATTGAAGTTTTGTGGATTCTTTTAAATTTATTATCGGCTATGTCATTTGTAAATATTCCCCCTTGTGTTAACTTCCGGTATCGTAGCTAATGGTAAGAGCACTTACACATCCAACTTTATGGCAGATAATGGTTATTGTGATCATGGTCGGACAATAAAATGACGGGGTGTACAATAATAAACGGACGAACGTGACTGGATGATCGTTTTCACAATTCATTTTCTACTTTAAACATTTTAGTATTAATACATAAACCCAAGACAGATATACTTAAATGAAATGATAATCGGTTTTATCATTATTTTTTATTTGTAGTATCATCTATGTTGCAATCATTTAATTTTCTTTTTAAAATATTTGCATGAAAATTGGTATTATTTGAAACAAATAAAATAGAAATCTCAATAAACCAAATTAAAACACTTCAGAGGTAAAAATACATTGTCCAAAAAGTACACTATAAATAAAAACAATTAAGATAATTTTATTACATCAAAGTTTTAGGTCTCTGAAACGTTCTTGTAATACATTTAATCATTATTACCCAGACATCCTCAGAAAGTACGAAAACACTTGATAAGATAGTATATGGCTGTTAGGGGCCCGTTTTGTTTTTAGAAGTGTGGGGTAAATTTATATATATATATATATATAATGGCAAATCAACAGTATATCATCACGAGATGTGTAGAATGAAATATCAAAATAATCCAGGTATTTTATAGGTAGACTTTTAGTACAAGTGTGACTGATAAAAATTAGGCAACAACAGGGTAGTGATAGCTGCTAAATTTAACTCGGATGTTATATGTGATACCCATATTTGGCTCACTTCTGATACTTTAGTAAATCTTATTTTGCAAGTTGTTATCATACACGTTAATTTAGGGTTAATCCTTTAACCCCCATCAAAAGATAACAGGCCTTCAAATTGCCTCTTTCATTTTGTATATTTCATTGTTTATAAAACACTTCAGTTAGCTGTTGGAATATATTTCAGGGTCAAATGCACAGTTTAGTCAAACTATTTTGTCTTTCCTATCTACAGTGACCTTTTTGGCGAAGTTTTAACTCTAATTTTTCATGTCTCTGGCAAAAACTGATCGAGTAGTAATTGATTTCATGGGTTTTTGAAACTGACGAGCACATATTCTTTTATGATAACTGACACTGCGTCGCTCTGGATCACTAAATCCACAAAAATGATATCTTGTACTTGTCTAGGAATGTTTTAAATGAGTTAGAAATTTTGGGGAAACATACAAGCATACAAGAGCAATTAGGAAATTGAAATTATGTACATGAATACAAAATATACCTACATCAATTATACTGGTCTTTATGTTTAAAAATTGTTAGCTGCTCATTCTGATTAAACCAAACATTTCTGTTGTTGATAGTATTCCTTTTCAAGATAATAAAAATATTCTGAGTTCTGAGAGGGGAGAATAAACGTTGTACAAGAGTGGCTAAAATAGAAGAAAATGTGTCCATTCTACATCATATACATACATACATACATACATATATATATATATATAACAAATTCCAAAACAATAGGTAATTTACTAGAATATCTGAATCTTTCGTATTAAATACGACCATTTTACAAATACCTATCTATTTTTATATGAAAAGTAGAGGAGCACATTTACATGCGTGAAGAATCCTATAAATTGTATGTTGAATTGTTTATTTTGATAGTTACATTCCATCTGTTCTGTTTCACTATCTTCATGTTGTTCACTTGGTACAGAGCTTTTACGATAAAAGTTACAAATGACCATTCTCCTCGGTATCTTCTGATAATGGTCTCTTCTCAACAGTGTGTTCATCCTCCTGGGTCAATGTGTTCAGTTATATCGTCCAACCGAAAAACACAAGTGGCCAACATCTTATGGTCATTTTCTCTGTGGTCATTCTCATGGGCTCAAACTGGGTAGTCAATGACCAAGGTCAATCAACGATGTGTATCAGATGTAGTACATACCATATTAGCCTTCTTTACCTTTTAACTGACCCAAATATCTATTGTGATGTTTTCTCCCTTGGACTTCTTGATTTTTGTTAGAATTAAAATGTTGGCTTGGTGACAAGTACATTATTTAGACTTAAGAACATTTTGTACCTATTGTTAGATAAATAATGGAAAATATTTCATTCATTACAAGTGAAATAGTGATAAGGCCTTTACCCTCCATGAGACCTCCTGAGATTGAATTAAAATTCTAAATCTGATGGTCAAGCTTTGACCTAGCAGTAAACACAGAGAACACACCGTGTTATAGCCTCTGGTCGACTGATATCATCAGTTTCTTTCTCTCATTTCCAGATAATTTTGTCCATTTTCTAATTCCAAATTTAACCATAGGCAATTGCTTGGCAATCTGAATGTATCTACTATTTGCACTCTTAAGATAATGCTAGCTATCATTTATATATCAAAATCGTTTTTATGTCCTAGTTATAATACTTCATTTAATATTCAGTACTTTATACAAATGTATTGTGAAAGAAGTAATTGTGAAAGACAAACTTAAAGCTTCCATCATTCAAACAACGTGACATTTTTATGACTAAGATTAATTGCAATGCTTTGTAAATAGAACAAGTGATGGGTCTACTCTAACTATAGGGTAGGTAAAAGGTACTTGTTACAAATAAATAAATCAAACTGATCTATCTCTTTAGGGTAATCTATTCAATTCTTCGTTTTTATCTGTCGATTATCTTCTGCTGAATTTCACTATTGTTCCTAGATTTTCTAGACGATCTAGTGATTAGATAATTCCTTAAAGCCTCTCTAACGATTAGGGTGAATTACACTGTTTTTTTACACAACGATACCAATGTACCTCGGGCCAACAACTGTCACTGTCAAAACACACCAGTTATTTACCGCAAATAAACTTGCAAGTACCCATAAACATTCACCTATTTACACAACAATAATCTGTGATTAATGAGATAAAATTAGAAGTTATAAGGACACAACTTAATCCATTTCTATACGTGCTGTTTAGAGGTAGGCTGTAGGGTCAGGATATGAGACAAGAAATATGTACAAAATGAAAAACTTACATTTAGGAGAAATCTATTTTTCAGACAGGAAATTTTCTTCCTCATTTATTACACCTTTTAATCATTCAGGGCAAATGTTTAACTGATATTTTAAACTTAGTTTGGTAAATAAGTATTAGTATTTATTCAATATTTTTTTGTTTTATTAACAGGGAGGTCTCTGTGCACTAACATGTCATATCTCAGATTAATGTGTACACACATAGGTATGATATCCACAAATAATATAACCTAAAACTTCACACCAACTACTCGCTTTATGTTCATAATTACTAACAAGGGAGGTCACCTGCCATGGATATAACACGACTGTCTTAATGATTATCAAATGATACCCTCTCCTATTCCCTTTAAATTGCATCTCTGAGCAAACAGTAATTCACTTTCTCTACCACTTATTTTGCAACGACCCCACTGTTTGCCTGGTAAAAGGCCCATTAAATGGTCAAAAGGAGCCTCTTTTGCTTGACTTAACGTATTCAAAATGTGTTCCCCATTGGAGCCAGGAAGCAAACGTAGACACAGAATCTTGACATGCATCAGTGATTCCTTGTAGTCAAACTCTCTGACAACATACAAGATTAGACGCTCATTTTGTCGCACACAACGGTATGACAGGACAGAAAGTAACAAGTCTTACCACAATTCCTTGTTGGTATTATTATAAAACAACTTACGGCAGCTTTGTTACATGTAATCTCAATCATGCTTTTTTGGACTTAGTCCATTATCTTGAACCCCGCCGTACACACATCGGTGTCCTGTTTCTGAATTGGAGTCAGATTGTTGCTTTGGTGAAAGATTTAATCTCTTGTTACACCAACACCCCTCCAATGGCCTTTGTGTGACACTCTGTCTGAACAGTAAAAATAGAATATGAAATTGATTATTAATCATCGATATCAAATGCATAATCTACAACAGGGCAATAAATATCGAATATGAAATGCTTAGGGATCAAACTATAAACAACAGACAATCAAATTAAGAGAAATGACGAATTTCTTTTGTTTTAACGAACTGAAATGATAAGCGATTGATATAGTATTGACAGGTGTGTATGCACTATACATGTTTCTAAATTTTATTCATTTATCTTTTTTGTTTTAATTATAAATGGTATATATACTTATGGTAAAAACATATTGATAACTTACATGACAAGTCTTGATAACGCATACGTTTTCAATATGTAACAGTGACATTAAAATATTGAATATTATGTAAATACATCGTATTGCTACTGCATTTAAATATAAAAACAAACACATTCAAAATACTTACAATTATATTAATCCATTTCTTTTGTACATAAAATGTTTAACACTTGGCTACATTTGTTAATAAAACTACTTAATTATCACATTTACTGTGATTTTGTGAGAAATGAAGTAAAAATCCGAAACATCAAATTAATATCCAAAACTATCGACTTTCAATAATCATTTAAATTAAGGCAAAATTTTAACATCGATTTAAAGGTCTCATGAACTGAACTGAAATTGGAAAAGTGATAGGAGAGAACGCTTATTGTTTTCTGATCAATATATTGATAGTGAAACTATTTTTTCCCAAAATTTGTTGATAATAGAATTTTTGTCTGTAGTTTCAAATTTCTTAAAATACCGCAAACAACTTGGTGCAATTACAGGCCGTGTGTTTCAGCAGGTGTAAGTTCCTTTTTTATGGATGTAAGCTCTGCTCCACTTGCTAGTGACATTAATGACCCATAATTGTTGTGATGATTGCGAAGATATGTGAAATAAAACCACGGGGCCATTACCTTCTTGATAGCAAGAGAGAGAAAGAAAACAAAATTAAACATGGAAGAGTGCGTTGAAATGAAAACTCTAGTGAATTATTTTTTATAATATCGGTTCTGGTAGACCGGTTCTTGACTAAGGAAAAGAAATTTTAACTGGTGTAGGTAACTGGAAGACTATGAAGTATGGTTCTAAAATAAAATAAAATATAATTACAAGTTTTATAAGTGTAAAGTAATCAATGATTCGCTTTGTATTTGCATGTGAAAACTTAAATCTTCAATAAATATATTTAGAAAATGAATCAATCTCTGATAACGATGTACCCACCTGTACGTCTTTGCGTAGCCTCAAGGAATTTGAATTCCAACTAAATGATGTTATTTGAATGATATCATCTTCGTAATTGCATCTTAACCTGGTGTATTAAAGATTTGGCTACATTTAAAATGTAAAATTTCAACCTTATAATCACAAGCAGTTGAGTAAGGAGTAGTTAGCTGGAAAAACAAACTAACAGACAAATTGAATAACCATTGTAATTGTATACAATGTGCAATTTATAAATATAAATTTCTTGTTTTAGAAAACAAATTTTGCCAAATACTTCATAACTGCGTGTGAAACTTCACAATCCTACAAACACATTAATAAAAAATATATACACTACTGTACTCACGAGTGAATAAATTCTCTATGCTGTAATCAAAATGCATCATTGGAGGACAATATATTTATTGAAAGATTTACGATTCACCATGTACTTGCCATCTTAGAGTCATTAGACTGTTGTCTTTCACGCAGAAGACGTTTTTATTCCAAAGATACATCGTCAATTGTGTAAAAGAGAGCCATTAGTTTTCAACGTTGTCACTCCAACTCTAAAGGCCGAGAATGTCAAAACCAAATGCTTTGTTGCTAGGGCGATTGAATCTTTCATATTGCAAATTTCATTTCTTTAGTCCCTCATGCACCGTATTAGAGCGAGGTAATTACAGCCAGGAACTAAATATTGTATAGCATTCAGAGAAACGAGAAAAAGATATTTCTTGCTAGACGCAAAAAAAAGGGTTGCGGTGAAGATGGGACCAGAAATGTAATTTAGATTCAGGAAGACGTACAAATAATAAGCACCCAATATGTAGATAGCAGTTCTTTGAGTAAGGCTGTATTTGAAAACTTATTGTTAAGCGCACAAGGGGCATAAAGAAATGTACGCAAATCATCTGGCCAAATGATCATCAAGGGCTTGATGAGGTTATGCTAGAGAATAGGATATAATTTCCAAGATCGTCTCGCATTTGATTCAATGGAATACAATAGACCAGCTTTCTATCTGGCTGTAATCAAATTAGGCTTGAGCAAAATTTGTTGTGATATTCCATACTTAAAGGTTTAATTTCTCAATTGGCAAAATGTGAAAATCCAATAATGCGACTTGGATTACACTCTCTTAGCACTGATGTCTTTTTGCTGAAGCACTTTCATCGAGGGGCATTATAGAATTGTGGTGAGGCCATACTGAGGCCAATTCTGGGAAAAAATACATCAGCATTTGTAAAGAAATAATAAGTTTACACCACTGAAAGACTAACAACTTTGGAGGTATTTAGGATTTAAACTTTCAAGTACCGAAAACGTAAATAATCTGTTCTTACAGTCCAGTAATTTAACTATATAGCAAGAATTACGGAAACAAGTAACTTCATAATATTTGCTGTATAAACTACACGTTACAGATCATATTTATTTTTCTCCTTGGCTAAATATTTTGACAAAGGCTATCCATTTGATTTGGGATTGCTAACTGCCTTAATTTCCTTTATATCGTTAATACAGTCAAGATATGGCTCATTCTACTGTGACTTAAAGCAAATTCAGCTATTTGTTCATCAACAAACTAGCGTAATCGTCTGGCCAGCCTCCAATTTTCTTCTAATGCTAGGGGGCATTCTAAAGAATTGATGCAGAGTCTGTGAACAATACAAAATAGGGTGCATATGGTTTACAATAGTATTTAACAAAAAGGTGATCCCTGTCACATCCTTTAATACAAAAAGAAAATAACACAACTTAAGTGGTAGAAAATAAGATTATTAATGCTTTTAGGAAATTGTAGGAAGCATATTTTTGGCAATTACATTTTAGTTTTAAGTGTCACGTTTCTTACATATTTTTACTTATTTGTTTTCCTGTTTATCAATATTTTTAATTGAGTTTTTTGTTTCCATTCCCTGCCAATAATTCCCATTTCCTGAATTGAGCGAACGCAGCTTACAATTATAGACCTATGCATTTAAAGATTTCCTCAGATTTGCCAATACAAACCAACTAACAATGGTTAAAGATAATATTGGAAGCACTGGCTCGGTAACTGTTTTTACACATGAGGGGACCGTGCCAATGCAATCATTGTGTTGTAGAACTACGAATAAAAACTTATGACCTCAGTATTTAGAACGTGAAATTAGTCTCTCTCTATTTGTGAGGCATTTTCAATCCAATTTTGATTGAGAAATAGATAAGTTTCTATAAGAATCAATGTCTGATTATTTTCATATTGATCAGTTTTCAAGAATGACTTTGTGTTTATTGCATGACAGCTTCTTTCTTTTCCTTAAAATCAATTTTTTTATTGTTTCTGAGTTGTATATTTGCATATGACAAAAAATAAACATATTATCTTACCTGTGTCCACATCAGTTCTATTGCCATTACAATTAACATAGGTGCTGTGACATACGTAAAATTTGAACTAATGAACCTTAAAGACCACAAACCAATGCCCTGTATAGTTAAAATACCACCTACTTAATGTCAAAATTCCAGTAATGGACAATGAACTTTTAGATTTTGAACTCTCATACCTTCCCTTATGTTACAAGTAAAATAGTCTGAAAATGTTCTTCTTTTTTAAAGATGAATTTTTTTATATATCTTATCTTAGATTTGAAACTAAAATCTATTTTACATCATTGTCATAATTGTTATACATACATAAAGTCAATCTGCATCATTCACACCTCATGTGACAGCTAGGTTAATTTACTTTAAATTGGCTTCCTGAAAATATTAAATATAATACACCATTAAGTATACTTATCAATTTTCAAGATAACATACATATTAGTAGCAATAAAAACAATCATGGTAATTTTAGTGAAGAAATAGTGCTTATCACCTATATATGGGCACTGCTGTAATCAATTTCTTTTATGATATGAAACAAAGTCAGTAAATAAAATCTATTGCTTTCTGTTAACTGTGGGTAAAACACCATGAAGAAATGCATGTACATTCAAAATGTGTTCATGTATACCCAAAAATAAAAT